>PYAF01003789.1:2347043-2360062 GCA_007407185.1 Glycine tomentella
CCCCCCCCCCCCCCCCCCCCCCCCTTCTCCCCTCCTCTTGTGAATCTTATTAGTAGAATTGTAGTGTGCTAACAATGGAGGCTGAGATTGGAAAATTTAGTTCTTCTAAGGGTGTATTTTTACAACGTAATTCTTGAAATCATTAATATTTGAATTGTTTTTGGTTAATGAAAGGGAACATTTGGTGTTCAATAAAATAAACTGGGCTAAGGAAAGAAGGAAACTATTATCATTTATTTAAAATGCTTACTGTTGAATGCATGCATGGCGCACTTACCTCCCATTCCCATATGCTATATTTTTTTCAACATCTTGTTGATTAAACTTAATAGACAACTCAACATTTTATATGTTGAAGTTTCTCATTTTCAGCACTGAATCAATAATGTGATTAGAAGAAGACTGATGATCTTATTATTCGTCAAGCAAAAAATTGGTAAAAGATAAACTGATGATTTAGTTTTTTATCATCGAGACTTTGGCATATCCTGTACCCATGATACTTAACCCATTAACTCATCAGATAAATGCTACATGATGTTAGCAAACAACAATATGGATGTTATTCTTTGGGTTGTGGTAGTCTTTAATCTTCATAAAGCTAATTGGTGTTTGATTTTGTAGAGGATGAATTGATATCTCCATGCATGTGCAAAGGGACCCAACAGTTTGTCCATCGTTCATGTCTTGATCATTGGCGCTCAGTAAAGGTGTATACTTTGGTGCTGGTCTTGACGCCTAATTTCAACTGATAGTATTAACTTGTTGAGATCAAATGATAATTTGGTGAACTTTTTGGTGCTTCATAGGAAGGATTTGCCTTCTCACACTGCACAACCTGCAAAGCCCAATTTCATCTTAGAGTTGAATTGTTTGAGGACAACACTCGGCGTAAAATAAAGTTCAGACTTTTTGTGGCAAGGGATGTTTTCCTTGTTTTTCTGGCAGTACAAACTGTGAGCATTCTTAACATTCCTTATCTTTCATATTTAATGATTATGTTTTCGTTGTTTATATTAAGCCATCCCAAAGAGATTTTATTTTTATTTAGAAGCTCCTCAGCTCCAAGTCAGTCCTACATCTGTTATCATGACGAGTTGTTATTTGTTATAAGTACTCTTCTTTCAGAAAGATGGTGCTTATCCTGTGGGATTAACAAATTGAGCTTTCATATTGGTATTTGGTCAGAATAGTATCCATAAATGTTTATTTTGCATTGGCCTAGGAACAATTAGATATATACGTTATGATTGTGTTGGTATGAGTATGGTAAGGAGACACCAATTGATATAAGATGAGAGCATTTCAATTTCATTTGTCCTTGAATTATTAGGAGTTTTTCTGTGGTGTGATATTGAAATGCTTTGCCATTGTTGTCAAACTCTTGAGTAAACTTGTAGACACTTATGAGTTTATGATTCTAGGTAAAAAGAACAAGTTAGCTCACTGAGTCACTGTCAAACTTTTTTTCTAGGACAAACTCATGTAAACTTGCATAAACTGAAGTCAAAAGCGAGCCAACAAGTTTGAAATCAAATGTAGTTTTTGCCTCCCATTGACCCCACAGGGACAGTGTTTTATGCTTCTCATGTATGTTTTGAAGCCAATGTAAATGTAACATATTACTAGGGCTCAGATGATTTGAAGAAATAAACTCTTTTTCAAAATGTTTTCGTGCTTGGAACTTATGTTTTTATGAAATTAGGTTGTTTTGGTAATTTATGTATTTTGAACTTGTTTAGTATTAATGTACTATCTTTATTTTTGTGGTTTGCTACTTTGTTTTATTATGCTGTTCAAATGTTGAATTATTGTTGTATTAAAGTATTATATTATGCATATATGTCATTAATAGTGTTTTTTAGTATTATTTTTTTATATTGGGTAAACTCATACAAGTTTACGAGTCGAGTGTACATAAGCTGCACAAGTTTATATTAATTTTCGGTTTGACAACCTTGTGCATAGCTAATAAGGGGACTGGTTGTCAGTCTTCTATATTCACATTCTTGAAAATTTTTCCCTTGCTTGTGTCAATATTAATAATTTAGGCCTTGTAAAATATTTTTTTATTGGCACTTTTAGTTTTGTTTTGATTTGAAATGTTTTAAAAACTGATTTTGTGATGTATCTGTCTATTTGTTTGGCATATATTGTCATATTGTGTAATGTTCATATACGAGTTTATCTAGTCTATGTTCTATTGATTTTTCCAGGTGATTGCAGCTATTGGTGGCTTTGCATACATCATGGACAAAGATGATTCCTTCAGGAACTCGTTTGATGATGGTTGGGATAGGATACTGTCAAGGCATCCTATTCCATTTTATTATTGCATTGGTAAGCTTTTATGGTTATGGAAGTTATTTTCTTTTAACAATAGCCAAATTTCTTCTGTATATTTGTTGGGGAGGGGGGAGGGGGGTAGGGTTGCCGTCAGATTTTTCTGAAATTAGGGAATCACATTTCTCCCGATCATCCAAGATATGTGTAATCTGCTTTGATATTTACCTCATCCTTAACATTTAATGTTAACCCTGAAGAATATTGCAAAGAGATTACCGTTCATCGTATATCTGAGCGGAATTTGGATCCACTCATGTTAGATGTCATGCTGGAGAGAAAAAAGACACAAAACCAGTCAAGTTTGATTTGGATTAGACTGAAAAACAAATAACACGAGAGAATCCAAATCTATTAGTAATAAATCATTAATATGAAAAAGTAGAAATCCATCCATGTTTATTGATTTCGAAGGGGAAAAAGGAAGCACACTATGTTAAAAAGTTACTTTTACCGCGAGTAACTTATTCTCTCTGAGTTATTTTGTTTGCATGTTTCTTAAACAGTTGATTGTAATATCTAATCAAATTTCATTCACTGGATCTATTTTAACATTTAGTTAATTAATCGTTGGTGTTAATTTTTCTTTGAAAAGGCAAAATAAGTTTCATTAACGTAACAGATGTCAAGGCAACAAGCTGTAACCAAGACATTTAAGGCTCTAGCTCTTGCTTCCTGTTCATCTCTCTCTCGCTCTGATGGTTTATATTTGTATGTCAGGAGTGCTGGCCTTCTTTGTATTGATTGGGTTTTTTGGTCTCATACTACATTGCTCCTCCCTCAATAGCAATGACCCCAGAATGGCTGGCTGTCAGAACTGTTGTTATGGATGGGGCATCTTGGATTGCTTTCCCGCATCAATGGAGGCCTGCTTTGCCCTTGTGGTTGTTTTTGTTGTCATCTTTGCAATTCTTGGTATAGCTTATGGTTTTCTTGCTGCCACCATGGCCATTCAAAGAATTTGGCAGAGGCATTACCATATCCTCACCAAGAGGGAGCTTACAAAGGTAGTAGTTTTTTTTTTGCTGAGTTTTACGAAGTTAGTAATACCGTAGTGCTATATTGAATGTCCGTGTTGTTTTATCTTTCTACTAAATAAAATCATCTGCCTGAATTGGTTTTCATATTTCCTATATTTGATACTTTCTATTTCACACACATTCATTGGTATAAATATTTTTACAGGAATACTTAGTAGAGGATCTGGGTGGCTGTTATTTCCCTCCAAAGTTGGACCCAGAACATGAAGGTCGCTTGAAAATGCTCAATCTCTTGTAATTACGGAGCACACACCTGTAAAAATGTTTTTGAATGATTTAAGTATCAAGTTGTTGCTTTATTTGACCGTTACAGTCTCATGCTTAGCAACCTTGTTTGCTAGTGCTTGGAAATGATTTATATCATCGTTTTTTTTTAACAAAGAATCTGGATCCTTACCAGATTCTGTATACTGCAAATCTGACTGGAAAAATGATGAGAATATATTCTAATATTTGTCCATGCACCAGGATTTACCTATAATGTATCCATCGCAATTGTCAGATGAGTAATGAAAAGTGGATACCTCTTCACTCCAAACAGCTTATTAATACATATAATTTCTGTTTATCTTTCTTTGTTAGTTTGTTAGTTTTGTTAAAAGAAAGGATTAAATCCTCAATCTTTATCTTTTTTTTTTTTAACTATCGAATCAACCTTGTATCTCCCATCATATTAGTTCTTATATTCACATTTTTTTTCCTCCTTTGCTCAATAGATGTCAAAAAGCTTCTAGGTATCCGCCGATCACTTTAAGGTGGAGGGCCAAGGCAATTGTACATGCATACCCATTAATGCTATCGGCAAATAATGGGGAAACGAAAAACTTGATATCTACAAGTCTTGTATGATTTTAGTCTGTTGTGAATTGTGAAGTTTCGCTTTTTTCCGTTTTTATTTTGTGGTCGGGGAGAGCACATGGCTAGTGGCTTAAAGAGTGTACTGAATTGAATTACTGATGTACTTCTCTTGCTTTTTAACCCATTTGATAATAGTGCTCAGTGCTGTATCTTTTGTGGCCTGGTGTACTTGCATCAATTTAGAAACCTGCTTAAGCGATCGTTTCTATGACTGGAACACTCCCTTGCGTCACACTTCCCTCTTGACAGTAATTGCTAGCTTCCAAGTCAGTAATTAGAAGACAGTTTCGAGCCGAAAAGAAATGGAAGGGAAAGTTAAAAAGTAGAGTTAGAGACAAAGAGATAGGGGGGAGGCAAGTCGCCTACCATGAGACTAAGGCAGAAATATATTATTTCACATTAACCATGAGAAGAAGGCTAAAGATTTACAATTGAGAATGAGAACATAGATGAGACAGGAAAAATAAAACAATTCAATAATAGTAAAGACGTTCCTCATATGCATTTTATATATGCACACCATTGGTTAGTGGTGTTGCTGGAGCTGCACGATTGGATTCTAGCACCCTCCACTTGCACCAAGAAAAACTAGATGGTCGCCATCCCTAATCACCTCTATATCTTCAATTTCACCTCCA
Source organism: Glycine tomentella (assembly GCA_007407185.1). Lineage (NCBI taxonomy): Eukaryota > Viridiplantae > Streptophyta > Magnoliopsida > Fabales > Fabaceae > Glycine > Glycine tomentella. Next base: position 2,351,923 of record PYAF01003789.1, read on the forward strand.
CCTTTGCATACAACCTTATTAGGATAGAAACCAAATTTCTTGGCTCCAATCTCAACTAGCTCTTGAAAGCTTCCAGGCAGCAAAACAAGTTTCCCAGCAACCTCACCCTTCTCAGGGCAACTAATTATAACTCTAGTTGGACCAACTGCACTACTACTACCACGACCACTACTACTCTTCATACCATTCCTTGCTTTGTTATTCATGTCAACAACTGAAAGCAGGTACTTTTCCCCATTGTGTGCTGCTGACATTATCCCGAACAGCGAGTTATGGTAGTGGTTGCTCCGACGCCTCGGCCTGCTCTGGCTCTGGCTCCAAGAGCCATCAGTTCCATGAAACGATCCATCAAGAGGTAATGGCATGGTTGGCTCACTTGTGAACCTACTAAGGTACCTGATCTTGCTGTTCCTCTCGGGAATAGCGACCGAAGACTGAACCTTAGGCTCCCCAGTGGAATCAAAAAGGGCTTTGATTTCTGTATGTGCCTGCTGATCCGCAAGATCTCTAGGGGTCCAGCCATGCTTGTCTGGCTTGTCAATACTCGCCCCGTGATCCAAAAGGAATTTGACAGTCTCAACGTTGCCTTCAGAGACTGCAACGTGCAAAGCTGTGGTCCCTGTGTTGCTGCTGTTTGGAAGCGTGATATCTCCTCCGTAGCGCATTATTTCCTTCAGCAAGTTGAGGCTGTTTTGTTCAGCGGCAGTACATGCAAATTGACCCACATCCCCGCATTGCAAGTTTGCTCCATTCTCTGATAACAGCTTGCTCATTGATTCATGTCCTCCCAATATAGCCTCCCAAAGTGGCACTTTACCTTCCAAATCTGCACGTAGAATAAACGTACTAAGTTTTTTTCTTCTTTTCTTGATGAGTATGAGTATTTGGATTAAGAGAACAGAAAGCAACTTATTGGTTTATAAATATTTTATTCACGTAGCAAACCACGGTCATCCAAATATTTCGTAAGATATAATGTGCGCTACTTACAATTGAATCACGCCATGCATATGCATGTGACAATGACTTCTAGATAAGATTTAGATATTTTATAGTATCATTTTTTTTGGGGGGGAGGGGGCTGTCAGGGATCATGAGTGTTAGAAAGTCAACGCAGATTCGTTTTAATTTCTCATATAATGACAATTATTATTCTAATACAATATTTGAGGTAGAATTTAAACACATTTTAATTAGTTTAAAATTAATTTGACTAAAATCTATAATAAATGGAGATATAATCGTGGGATGAGCTGTGGATTTTGGACAACTAGACCAAGATTGGTCTCCACTCTGTTTTTAAGTTATGGAACATCCCCCTTCCCCAAAAAAAGTTATTTAAATAATTTGAAGACACTTTTTATTCAATATTCATTGCACTAACATAATATTTCACTTAAATGATGAATATTAGAAAGAGAATGTCGACTAGTATATTACTAATATTAATAAGAAAATTTATTATGTTGTCAACTTCTATCATATATATCCAGGAACTTGATCCAACTAAGACGGAGACTTCTATACACTTCTATTTGTATAAAAAAAGAAAAAACATGTACACGTACATGAATACCAAAAAATAATTATAATTTTAATTAAATTTTTTATAAGGCAAAAGAGGCATGGTTAAGTCTGCATTGGTGACCATATGGCTCTCCTACTTCCTATTATAAAATGTTTATTTATAATTAGTTGGTTGCTGACCATTAGAGACTTCAGTTTTCAACTAGGAGACTTATGCATAATGGAGACACTGCCCTATTTTTAACAAATGAGTAACATCAACTTCTATTATAAGTTATTACATGGCCATGACTTATTCCCCTTTCTAATTCCATGTGTCTTGCTAAGGGCCACTAAGTTAACAAAAATATTAATAAACAAATCCAAAGAATTGCACATGGCTGTAGAAAATTCAATGATATTAAATTTAGAGTATCGCGGCCTCATCAGGCACAACTTGATTGGTTTTATGCTAAGTAAATAAGATACTACACTTAGTAGAAATCCTAATACAGGAAAGTTATGTTACTTCTACAATAAAAGGAATCACACACATACCAACGAGTAACGACTAGCGTCCTCAAAATAAAAAAAAACGACTAACGTCCTCATCAGATATAAGCCATTGTCTTGTCTATTTATTTAAATGGATTTGATAACATCAGGATGATGCTAAATATATGGAAGTTTTGGAAAACAAGAAATAAACGACTTTTATATTTTTAAGTTAATAAATATTTCATTTTTGGATGAAAACTTTCCATTTATATCTCTTTAATACAATACTATCATCTATTGTTAAAAAAAAAAAACTTTATTTAAATAAACATTTCATACCGAGTCTAGAGCAGTGGGACTAACGTCAAAATGTGGCAGACTTAAAATAATAGAGAAGAATACAAATGCTTATTAATTAACTTTGAAATCCTGTCTTACTAGTAATTGTCATGCCTAGAAGTCTTCATCTTCCATCATTCTTCAAATTGGTTGTATATATTCGTATCTAATCTAATACTAATTTTTATCGTTTGTCTAATAGTGTAACCAAGAGAAATTAAGGAAGAGGCAAGAAATATTATCTACCTCTAATGTTGGGATCCGCCCCATAATCTAGAAGAAGCAAAACACAGTTCTCTTTTCCTTGAGATGCCGCTATATGCTGATTTTGTAAAAATAAAAAATCAGCACTATGAATTAGAAGGTGGCAAAAAACAGTATCCAAAAAGAAGGTCAAAATGAAAATTATAATTATTCACCCACCAAAGCTGTCCTTCGATTGTTGTCGGATTCATTTGGATCCATGCCTCGTTTGAGTAATTGATGTAACAAGAAGTCATCTCCTCTTGCTGCCGCAAAGCACACACTCACTGGTAGGTCCATCCTACCACGAGCTAACATGTTCTCAATATCCACCAAAACTCCCTCCATGATTGGATCGTTGATCTCTTTCAAATGCTGCACATCATAATAAGTCCACATACATAAAAAATTACTGTGTGCTCTGTTGAATGTACTTTTTAACATTAAAAAAAAATTCACATTCTATTATGTTTGAATAAATCTTGTATATATATGCATGAACTAAACCACTTGGCCAAATTTGTTTTACTTGTGAACAAAGGTCTTTTTTATATACCATGGAATGGTTGTTAAATATTAATTTAAAAACATACAAAAGTCTTCTCAGATATTACCTCTAAACATATAAATTTTGAAAAGATCTGAACGCAGTCCCTTAAATTACCATACGGACCAAGAATGCCGGTTCTGACAAAGATCTTTTAGAAGAATAACATTAAATATATTTTTGTAAAACATGTGCAAGGTTTAGGATATGTATTATAATTTTGTAAGGCTATCTAGATCAGAAAAATGTGCAATTTTTTCATTGTCAGCATTCAATGAGTGGTAATGATGTTATGGTGACCTGAAGGAGATTATTCATTATTATGGTTCCATCTCCCACGTTGGCCTGAACAATATTCAAGAACGTAGTACGGTTTAGCCTGAGCAACTGACTTAGTCGCTTCGTTCGAACTGTAAAAAGCTGTGGCTTATAACAAAGCACACCAATCTCACCACAAAGATCACCAGTTTTGGCCTCTCCAACAACCTGGAATCAGTTATTACCAACATTAACAAGATTTAGTTTCATATTGTATATTTCATCACTCTTTCTTATAATGTATTGATAAATGAACTTGCCTGTTCAGCCCCATTTTTAAGAACTAGTAGTTCCTGTCAAACAATTAAGACATTAGAAACCACAGTTTGTAAAGAATGTTTCAGAAGTAGAAAAACTTCATGATCTGTCACAATCAAATATTGTCAAAATTTGAAAAGCAGCTACATAATTTACATAAATAAGTTGGACAATTACCACGGCACCAGTGACCAGTATATAAAAGTCAGTGGGGGCTTCGTTTTGCAAGATAACATCTTCTTTGGGTGGAAAATATTCTGCTTTCATCTCTGACACCTTTTATAGTTAGTCAAAAAATTAAGGGCCCTTAGTGCAAGTTGAAGATTAAAATAGATGTTTAACTAACAATTACAAGCTGGGACAAATTTTTTGCAATTACCAATTGAAAGAGCAAGTCATTTGAAACCCCATGAAACAAATAGACCTTGTCAATCAGAGAATAAAAAAGATAATGTGAAATGCTCGATCTGATGGCTTTAGGAAGAGAATCAAGTGTCTCTTGCTGCTGCAACCCTTCTGAGTCTGTTCTATACTTCAAACACAAGTGTGCAAGCATTTGGTCTTGCAACCGATGTGGCAATTGGTTCCTTTGGGCAAAATTTGAGGCAGCTTGTATGGTATCCCTCTGAGCATTGAGTAAAGTCATATATAAGTTTTACAATTTCCTTAACTTAAAATCACTGTCTAGGACTACATCCTAGTACTTACAAATTTTCTGGTTCGACTTGTGCCATGGACAACCAAGTTGGTCATATTACCAATCAAATATGCTGTTAACCCCAGATTAAAGAGCATATAAAAGACGTCAAAGATCATCTCCCTTGAATTCACAGGATGCAAATCTCCATAACCAACAGTTGTTAAGGTAGTAATGGACCAGTAAATAGATGTCACGTATCTTGACCACAAGCTATGTTCAAGGAAATTATCCATCGTTGCACCAATCCATGTCTTTTTGGGATCATGATAACGTGCAGCAATAAGATAATAGAAACATGCAGCACAATGGACAGCGAAGAGGGTAACCTATAGAAAACATCACTCACACAATCAGTCGATTGTTCAACTTGTCAAATTCATTTTCCTTATTAAAAGATTAATAAAATTTTGGATACTTACAGCAATGAGCTTAGCGCATCGAACCCAAAAATAGTTATAATTTTTGTCCTTCTCAAGCCTATAAAAAAATATAATATTATTCACAGTTACAAGCCACATAAATGAAAAGCAAAAATAAAATATCCAAACATCATTTTATTGGAAAGCTGTCAATATTACCGAGAAAACAAGGAACTAACTCTTCGAAGACGCCAAAGCCTAAGCATGTTGAATAGGCCATAAGATTGAAGAGGAGAAGGTGATATCTTTTGTACAAGCTCAGAAGGAATAATGGAGATAACATCAAAGGCCAACCAAGTCCTTATATATTTCCAAGCAATTTGTTTTCGGTCATCCACGATCAAATAGCTGCTTTTGTCAATGTAAGCCACGAAGAAGGTCAGAACTATATCCACGAAAAAGAATCCATTGACAATGTTATCGGTTATGGAAAGGGGTGCTTGTGGTTTCTTCAGGAATCCGAATTCAAAGGGAGAAACCCAAGCAGTGTAAACCACCAGAATAACAAGGAAAGTTTCCCATATCCTGCAAAATCCAACAAATTTTAATTACTCATTAGAACTCATCTGGGCTATAGAAAACAGAAAAGAAAGTAATTTTTTTTTGCACGAAATGTAATTTGTAGTTAGAGAGTCAATAACAAAACATTTATTTGCAATTACTATGTATTATCCTTTTGACATGTACACTTCTTTTCATTGGAGTCCAATCCAAACTCTTCCATTGCATGCACAGTCTCCACCAAACCGTGGACGTTTCAAATCCAAGGAAACAAAGTCAAACTTCATACTTTGACTTCTGCCAGGTGGAAGATTGTGGCCCTTCCTTTGAAATCTCAATTTCAACAAAGTAAACAAAAACCAAATATGTAACTATGTGTTTTTTAATGGATTAACTCCGTGTGTCAGACCGTGTGAAATTATGTAACCGACCTCCAACGAGATAAGGTTATTGTTGTTGGTGTATGATGATTTTTATTGAAATGGAAGAGCATTTTGCAATGAAACTATTACTAAAAAAGATAAAACGTAGAAGAGAATGAAAGGGGGGAAATTTTGCTCTTTTAGGATCACAAGGAAGAGAAGAGATCCAGTGCTGTTCAATCTGGTATGTGAACAATGGAGAGAAACCGACAAGGAATAAAAAACAGGGAAACTCGTCAAAAAAAAAAAAAAAAGCAAAACATTAGCATTTAGCAAAATTCTTGAACTGTGAGGACACGGAATTGAAATAGAGAAAATATTTTTTTTTTGTGAATCCTCATTCCTCGGCATTGAGCAAGGAATGCACGGCTAAAATACTTTCAAAAAGCAGGATACGATAATAAAATAAAATTAAAATAATAGCATCAAATGAAAAAAAAAAAAAAAAAAGTGTAGCATAACAACAAACAACAAGGTTCCTTCCGTGAGAAACAAAGAAATACCAGCAAATAAGACTAAAAAAATGCGAATTGAAGCTCTCAAAGTAATGAAGCTGATGACAGGAGATATAAGATTGGTTAGGTGGTGAAAGGAGAGGGCGCAAATATTCTTACGAACAAAAACTTATCATACTAACAACTAACGTTTGACGATTGAAAAAAACGAGAAAAAAAAATGAAGATGATGACATTTGAAACAGAGAAGAGAAGAAAGTAAGGAACCTGTAACGGCGGTCATAGGGAGAAATAATGAAGGGCTTGAGCTTAAGTCTGCGGTTACTTTTGGCTCCTAGGGAAGGTAGTATCCCAGTAGAGAGACTGTAGTGGCTGCCATCTCTGGATAACTCAATCTCGTCTTGGCCGCACACGGACATGGACACCAACATTTTTGTTTATTTTGCTATGTTCTGTGTGTCTGATGCAAAAAATGTCCTGTTACTACCGAGTTTGGGTCAGCATGTTATTGATGAAGCGGTTCTGAACGTGTTTTTTTCTCTTCTTGGTTGGAGAACGGCAACGAATCAAAGAGGTCCCGTTTCCTTTATATATACACCACTCCAACGCAAATCCGTAGGCGCCCCCGCTTCATGGTTTTCTTACTACTATTATTTTTTTAGCCGTAGTGAGGTCACTGAATAAAAATTTTAGAAATAAAGTGTTTATCATCAAAATTAATCTTTTTTTTTAAATATGAATAACACAATTTTATACCTCTTAATACAAAAATTTAACTTTTAAGTTTTTTAATCAAATACCGATTAACAATTATGTTATTTATTAACAATACTAATTATTAAAAGTAACTTCAGGAAAGTACTGAACTGTGCCGTACATTCTGTTTTTTTGTTTTGTTTTTTGTTTTTTATAGGTAGAAAATAGAAAGAAATAATAATAAGAGAGTCTATTCGGTTAGAATTTTTAAAATATCTTTCCATAAAATATTTAATGAAGACTTTTACGATTATTTTGTTATGACAATAAAACTGATTACAACTTAAAAATATATTAAAAAATATAAATTTATTAAAAATAAAACTGAAAAATCTTAATCATAAAAATCTTTTAATTTTTTTAATAAGTTATAACAGTCCCACAATGTTTTTTAAAATTCATTAAAAATTTATACCAAAATACTCTTTTAAAATCATAATCAAATATACCCCTTAAATGCCATAAATGTTATGAAAGAGAAAGTGGGTGAGTGTATGATAACAATCCTTTAAATAACGACAGCAGGATTTTATTAAGCAATGATAATGGGTGAGGGGAGTAACATTTATAGAATTTTTATGTATTTAATGTAATAAAAAATTTAAAGTTAGATATAAAAGATACAGTTAAATAGTTTCCTTTGTAAAAAAAAATATAAACATTGGTATTTATCAATTTCTTTTAAAATTAGATTGTTCATTCAACTAGTTATATTAATCCAAAATTTAATAATTTAACTGTGGTTAAATCAATATTATTAAAATAATAAATAATTAAAAATATTAAAAATATAATATAATAATTTTCTAACACTAAAAACTAAAATACAAGCAAAAATATATTTTAAGTATATTATAATTTTTATGAAATATTTATTTTTCAATAATTGTCATTATTAAATACTATAAGTATTTATGTTTTTATTTATTAATAGTGATACTTTTTTTATATCAGCAAATACTTTTATATATAATCACCACTAGAAATGTAGGCTTCTACGACGGCATTTTAAAGACGGTTCCATCAAACCCGTCGTCGAAATGTGCGCGGTGGCATTTTCGTAATAAATGGAAACTTTTCAAAGTCGGTTCTATAATAACCGTAGTCGAATAAGCTAATCAAAGTCGGGTATTTTAGCAAACCGTAGTAGAATAGACTTTTTTTTTAAAAAAAAAAAA
>PYAF01003790.1:1876-28833 GCA_007407185.1 Glycine tomentella
ATCAGTAGTGGCTTAGGTTGATGTTTTATGTGTTGGGTTTATATTTCATGCATAATGATATCAAGAGAAACGATTCTATCGCTTCCGCAATGCGTTCAGATAACGCTGATAGCGCGCTCATGATACTTTAAGGATAACGCACCGGGTGCACACGGGGTGTTACAGTAATGACCCTGATAAGCGGATTGGGGTGTTACATAGTCATTCTTTTTCCTTTGGAATGATTGCTTTCTGCCCTTGTTCTTCCTTAGAAATTTGGAAAACTTTCTAACAATGAGGTTGACATTTTCATCATCTTCCTCTTCACTTGAACTATCATCTTCTTCTATCTTTGAAGGTGCAGCCTTTAATGCTATGCTTTTGTGCTTTTTATCTGCATCTTCATTATTGGTTAGTTGAGATAATTCAAGCTCATATTCTAGAAGTTTACCAAACATTGCTGCCATTGACATTTGAGATAGATCCTTTGATTCTTTAATGGCTGTGACTTTAGGTTGCCAATCCCTTGTTAGACACTTGAGAATTTTGATGTTCAACTCTTCAGCATCAAAGGTTTTTCCAAGTCCAAGCAAGTGATTCACAATGTGGGTGAATCTAGTTTGAAGTTGTGAAATGTTCTCATCATCTCTCATTTTGAACATTTCATATTCATGAAACATCTTCAATTCCTTCATGTGTGACTTCTAGCAATTCCCACATTTCTTTGGCACTTTTGCACCTAACAATCCTGAAAATTTCATCGGAAGATAAAGCAGAAGTTGTCATATTTTTTGCCTTGAAATCATATTGAACCATTCTCTTTTCAATTTCTGACATTTCATCCCATTCTTTTGGTATTGTTTTGTTATCCACAATCTTGGTTGGAATGTAAGGACAATGTAAGGACCTTTTTCAATACTATTCCAAGCTCCCGGGTCGTTTGATTGGATAAAAGATTTGCATCCTACTCTTCCAAAAATTAAAATGTTCCCCTTCAAACAAAGGAGGTCTATTCAATGAGGCTCGCTCTTTGAAAGTTATTTGATTAGTATTCATTTTACTGAATTTTGAAATGATCTTGAGCAAATTACAAGAACCAGCTATTGATGCTAATTGAAAAATAGAATGAACACTTATGCAAATAACCAAGAGGGGGGTGAATTGGTTTTTCCTCAGAGTTTTTAAAATTTAAAACAATTTTGTACACAGTGGAAGACTTTGAAAGAAGGATCGTATCTTAACCAATTAAAATATCAAACTTTTAAGATAAACTTTTATCTCAATCAACCCACTCTTGAGCTTCACACAATCTTGTGATGTTAACAAAAATAATACTTCAAGATCAATATGAATATGAACAGAAATTACAAATACACACAAGATTTATACTGGTTCACCTCTTAACCCCGGAGGCTACATCTAGTTTTACTTCTAATCAACCTTGATTAGAGTTTCCACTAAAACAAAATGATTATCTTTACAGGTAAACACAAATCTCTTTTACCCACCCTAGGTAAAATTCAAAATCTAAACCTATATAGGCTTCTCAAAAGATCTAAGAACCAGAGATCCCTTCTCTGTTCTACCCACTAGATATCTATCTAGTAATGCTTTAAACATACAAATTGTTATATCAACAACAAACTATCAAAACATACAATTTCAATACAAAACAACAAAGAACTTGATTAAAGAAAGATATCACCTTAACATCCTCAGTGAAATGAATGAGTTTAAATGATCAAACCAGACTGAGAATGAATGTCATGATCTTTCTTGATGATTTCTTTTTCACAAATGATGCTTTAGAAAAAAACTAATCATGAAAAGATGACTCAACACATGAGAGTCTTCATGATTCTTGAACGCTCGAACTCAGTTCCTGCAGCTATCTGACACACCTCCTCTCTGAGGCAACTCTTATACACACCTCCACTCTGAGGCAACTCTTATGCACATGAGACACATGAATCTGATTCACTTAATGCATAATAACTCTTTTCATTTTATCAACTCATATTTATTTTCAACATCAGTCTTCAATCACTGTCTCATATACTTTACTTAGAAATTCAACATAAATCAAGTACAGAACTTAGCTTTATACTCATGTACAGAAACTCAACATATCATTCATGTACAGAGATTCATAGAAACACTCAACAACATATAAAACTTCATTTCAAACACTCAGTCATGTAACTATAACTCAAGTCCAACAATTTCTTAGTTACAAGTCATACTACACAGAACTTCAAGCATTTATTCAAACACAAGCAACACTTAAACTATCTTTATCATAAAATCCCCATACATACCTTATAACTTCTTTGCTAAGCTTGTTTATCTATTCCTAATATGCTAGCTCTTCTACACGTGATTTCTTCAAGAAAGTGGGGTCTTTTTCCTACTTGATTTAGGCTTTGAAAAGGAAAGGATGAAAGTGAAATGAAAGAGATGGGAGAAGAGTGATTCACGTGAATGTTGGTAGAAAGGAAGCTTGGAAAATGACTTCCATTTAAGGCCCACTTCCCTTTATATAGAGCTTGGAAAATGATATAATATTCAAGGACGTAATTGCCCTTCCTAACTAGTTACATTCATTTAGTTCCATTCTAACTTAGTTTCTTCTTATTCCATTAGATTCTAACTAAATTTATTATTATTCCTTTACTTTATACAAAAAATATCTTTCAAGTTATCATGTTGCCTTTACAAGTGTCATATTGCCTTTACAAGTGTCATGTTGCCTTTACAAGTGTCCCACCACTTAGCATGATCTTGAAGCTTCCTCCTTCTTCTACATTCTTCACATGGCCACTAGAGAAAGGAAGAGAAATTTTTCTTCATTTCATGTTACTTTATATATATATATATATGTCATTATTGATGATGAAGAAGAATCCAATTCCCATATGGCTTCACACATGGCATTTTCTAGCAGGAAGTCAAGTTTGATTTGAATTCTTCTACCTAAGGATAATATTAAATAATAGATCTCTAGAGTTTTCCAGAAACTAACTTCAATTACAGTATAAATTGCTCACAAGCAGTCTATACAGAGTGCTACACAGATCTTACATACAAGACTGCTCTTATCTTAATTCTAATTGGTCCATACTACTTTTGACCATCAAAATTTCTAAACCATTTTATTAAATAAGTATATACATACTACAATTAAGAGAAAATTTCATAGAATTTATTTATCATTTTTCTATATTTTTCTGATACTTGAATTCTCCTGAATAAAATTTCAAAGTTATTACCGTATGAAATTCATAGAAATTCTATTTTGAGGCTTCTTGTCACAAAGTATTTTGGCAATTTGTCATCCAAGGGCACTCTATAATTTCATCAAGCTTTCACAAAATATCAAAGGGTGTCTTGGTAATTTTTGCCTCAAGGTTACTATGGTAATTTGTCACTCACCCTAGAGGTATAATTGTAATTTTATTCTAAAATATCTCAACAAAATATCTAAGGGTATTTGTGTAATTTTGACTCAAGGGTATTTTTGTAACTTCCAAAAATATCCAAGGGCATTATCGTCATTTTTACCTCAAGGGCATTTCCGTAATTTCTGCTTCAAAGGAAGGGCAATATGGTCATTTCCTTCAAACATTTTTGTAATATCTCTAATTAATATTTCACCCAAGTAATGTAAATATAGACCAATCAAATCTCGCATAACCTAACACTCACATCAAATAGTTGTGTAAGGAACATTTTGACCATACATTTGCAGTTATTGAAATTTCAGGGTGTTACCGACTGTGGCTCAAGGAATCCATACACATCGGCATGATCCGATTGCAGGCTTAATTCATTCATATGCCTATTATACCGTGAAAATAAAGTCAATTATGCAAGAATATAAAACAATTCACCAAGTAATACTAGTCAATTGCAAGTGACTTACAGAATCCACAATTGTATAACGTTGATGTTGAGACATTGACCACCATGGATGATCTCTGAAATATCCTCATGCTTGATGTACAAGGGGAAGTTGTCATTATGCACCCCGAACATCTCCGGGTCCCATGGCACCTGGAAGGGTCTGAGGAAAAGATGGGGGATGGTCAATGCTATTTGGTATAAGGGATCAGAAAAATGTTCCGGCTTATCTACAGGTTTCGTCAGTCCCTTGGTTCTTGTTTATCCTACACAGTTAACAAGCGAAAGTCAACGATCAGGTTAACTTGAGATGTGACAAATCATTCGTAAATGAGAAGAAATAAGGCAAAAATGATAAACCTTAACCAAAATTGTCTGTACAAGATGTGTCAGCCAAGCAAGGAAAGTGTTAAGTGCCTGCCCCACTAACTGAACCTCGTCAGTGGGAATAGGGACGTGAGCATCAGCATCGCGTACTTCCTCAACACTCACCTTTACTTGATTAGTGTCAAGAGGGACGTTGTGCACGATCGTCGATCCCTCATAAACTCTGCCAAGGGCAACAAGGCGAGGAGGATTGTCATCCACATACAACCCACGCCTGTCAGATGCACTCGTGTCTAGGTCATTGCCCGAGGGATCGACACAGCTACCCTTGCTGCTGACACTGGCACCAAGAGGACATAACTGAACCACCGGAGGCTGCATGGCACCCTAAGACTGCATCTGGGTATGCAACTGGCTAAAGCTCATCATCACTTGTTGCGTAACTCTTCAGTGATCGACTGTGTAAGACGATCAGTGATGGACTGCTCCAGCTCAACCTTGATGTTGTCTTTCAGGCGATCCATGTCTTCAGGCGCTATGGATGCGAACTTGGACTTGCAAGAGGATGATGGAGCCAGTCCGAAGTACTGTGTGATGGTAACACCGGCTCTAGCACCACGGACACAGCCGGGGTGCTAAGGTCGTCCAATGGCAGCAGTCAAGACATCCTGACGTCCACTGGCGACAAAAGAACCCTTGTGGACTGCTCATCCAGGGAATCCTGCAAGCAAAATAAGTAGAATGTTAGTTTTGTCATTTGTGATGCAATAATTCATTAAATGTGTATGAGATTGTTGTTTGACTTACAATCCTCTAAACAATCTTGTGTGCCTCCTCCAAAGTCATCTCCCCAGTTTTTTTCGTGCGAGCCAGCTTCCACTTGATATGTCGTCTCACAAGGGATGGAGGATGAATGATGGTCTCCGTGCTGTCATCACGAGTTGCTCCCTCCATTTGCTTCTTTTGTTTTTCCTCCATCAATCTCTTCTCGAGTAACTCGTAACCCCTGCGGGACAACACGTGAGGGGCGATGTTCAGCTTCTGGATCGCCTAGGCCTTCTTTCTAACATCTTGTAAGAATTAAACAAACAGGGTTAAAATAAAGCGCTTGTTTGACTTCAAAGTTGTGAAATTTTAAAACAATGTAATTGGACTAACCTCCCAGGAAGCGGCTCTGCGTGTCTCACAAAATTGCTCCCATTTTTCCTTACTGATGCTGTATTTCTCACAAACAGCATCGACATCGCCTTTTCCTTGTGCCAAGACCCATTTGCTGGTCAGGTCGAACTTGAACTGCCTCCATCGCTCTCCTACTGTCTGGAGAATTTTCTTCTTAGTCTGTTGGTCGGACGCTTCAGGTATATCAAATTCAGCTTGCGCTATAATGAAGTGGGTTTAACAGTTAGAACAACTTTTAAAACACTTGAATCACTATAGCCAATCACGAATCAGAGATTTAATTGTAATACCTGAACGTCCTCCCAGATCAACTCCTTCTGTGCAGCAGGTACTTCCTTCCAGTTGGCAATGGTGACATCCACCTTGTCTCTCGCAACGATCCCTAGATATGCCCTCAATTTCTTCGCCTGAGGACCATCTGACCTCCCAATGGCAGGATCGACATGAACCACTGGCCTTTCAGCACCAGCAGGTCTAGTAGCCAGTGAACGCAACCGTGTTGCTTTCCTCGTCTTCTTCCCCGTGCACGCAGAAGGTCCTGATTCAGTAGGAGCAGGTGGTGACTCAGGACGAGGTGGTGGTGACTCAGGACAAGCATGTGCTAACTCAGGAGGAGGAATTGTGACTCAGGACGAGGAGAGGAGGTCAGTGGCGTAGTCATGATCCTGTTAAAAACAAAAACAAAGATAAGTAAAGTTAAGTGACAAGTAAGGTTACATATTAAATTGTAAAAGTCAAAAAAAGTTATTAAAAAAATTACATTAACTGATGTTAATTAATTCTCCTTCATCATGATCATTACAATTTGCATGAACATCGTCAAGAACATCTTCTCTGTCGACGTCAGTCCAATTGTTGAGAATTGAGTGACACCAGTATCAAGGGTTGAATCATCATCGTCAACATTAATACCAATGGTTTTCCCATGTAGTACCACTAACCACCTTTCATCACATGGATCTTGAACATAAAACACTTGTTTAGCTTGTTCGGCCATGATGAAAGGTTCATCTTGATAAGCTAGCTTGTTAAGATCTATTAAAGTAAACTTGAAGTCATCGGTTCTCACACCGGTATTGATATCAACCCACTTGCACTTGAAAACACACACAATGAAAGTAACAGAATTAAGCTCCCAGATGTCACTATTGAGTCCAAAGTAAGGCAAGGATGTCAAAAGTGGATTGTGGTCATGCACAGTAGCGAAGTGTTGTGACTCAGCTCTTAGGCTAACCCCACTGTTTTGCATTGTACTCTTCTCATCTTGTTGTTTGGTGTAGAAGGAGTACTTGTTGATATCGTACCCTTGCCAACTTCTAACATTTCTTTTTGGCCCATCTGCTAACTTCCTCATTGTTTCAGATGTAGATTCATCACAAAGTATTGTTTCTTTTAACCAATTCAGGAAAGTCTTGTTATGCTCTTTCAACAGCCTATTCTTCGTCATTCTTGGATTACTTTCCTTGAGTAATGTCTGGTGACGAACCATGTAGGGTAGGACTTCATTACTGTTATTGAGGACATACAAATGAGCTTGTTGCAATTCTTGCAAAGCAGGTGTTATAACATGCAACCCTCGTATACCCTTTCCTCCCACTCTCTCGTCATGTCGCGACTCGGGAAGACCTACAGGTTTTTCTTTTTCAAGGTACTCTGAACAAAATTCTACAGCTTCTTCGGCAATGTACCTTTCAACTATGGATGCTTCAGGGTGGTGTAGGTTTTTTGTATACCCTTTCAAGATCTTCATGTATCGCTCGATCGGGTACATCCACCGTAAATAAACGGGACCATACAGTTTAATTTCCCTCACCAAATGGACAATTAAGTGAACCATTATGTCGAAAAATGAAGGAGAAAAACACATCTCCAACTGACTCAAGATAATTGCTGCCTCTTCTTCAAAGTCATCTAACTTTACAGGGTCGACGACTTTCGAACAAATGGCATTGAAGAAAAAGCATAGGCGAGTTATAGCATGCCTCACTTCGTTAGGTCAAATGTCTCGAATCGCCACGACTAACAGTTGTTGCATCAAGAGGTGGCAATCATGAGACTTTAACCCAACTAGTTTCAAATCTTTCATTTGTACAAGGCTCTTAATATTTGAAGAGTATCCCTGTGGCACTTTCAGTCGGCGCAGACACTGACAGAAACTTATCTTCTCCTTTCTTGACAAAGAGTGACATGTGGAGGCAATTTTCTTACCATCGGACCTAGGATGTAACTACTCACGTATACCCATCTCAGCAAGATCTTGACGAGTGTTCAACCCATCCTTTATCCTACCTTGAATGTTAAGCAACGTGCCGATGACACTGTCACACACATTTTTCTCCACATGCATAACATCTAGATCAGACCAGTATGGAAGCTCAAACAATATCGACCTCTTCTTCCATATGCAAGTATTACCTTTCTGCTTCTTTTGAGTCTTTCCAAATACAGTATGGATGCCCTTAACCCGCTCAAAAACCTGCTCACCTAATGGGAATTGGTGCTGTTTCATGCTCCTGACTTCTGTTGAACTCTTTTTTCAATCGGCGATAAGGGTGATAAGGTTTAAGAAAACGTCGATGGCGAGTGTAAACTGTTTTTCTTCCATGTTTAAGTTGCAAGTAACTCGTGTCTTGCTCACAGATAGGGCATGCACGATGGCCCTTAACACTGTATCCACTCAAATTCCTGTATGCAGGAAAATCATTAATGGTACAAAATAGCATTGCACACAACTTGAATGTCTCCTTACAATACCCATCAAACACGACAACCCCCTCTTCCCACAAGTTTGCCAAGTCTTCAATCAAGGGACTTAGATAAACATCAATGTCATTTCCTGGCTGTCTTGGGCCCGATATCATCATAGACAACATCATGTATTTTTGCTTCATGCACAACCAAGGAGGCAGGTTGTAAGTGACTAGCAAAACAGGCTAAGAACTGTGCTGAGTACTTAGACCGTCGTAGGGATTCACTCCATCACTGGCAAGTGCAAGCCTAAGATTTCTAGGGTCTTACCCGAATTCCGGATACAAACGGTCAATCTTCTTCCACTGCGAGGAATCTGCCGGATGGCGGAGCATTCCATCATAGCTTCTCCCATCTGCATGCCATGTAAGGTCTTTTTGCGTCATCTTCATTAACAAAAAGACGCTTAAAACTTGGAATGATCGGAAGATACCACAACACCTTCGCGGGGGGGGGGGGGAGCTTCATTGTGCTTTCATCGTTGCTACAATCGTCATCGGCTTTCACTTTGTACTGTGATACCCCACACATGGGGCATCTATGCATTTCTTGAAATTCATTTCTGTACAATATGCAATCATTAGGACATGCATGAATTTTCTAATACTCCATACCCATCGAACAAAGAATCTTCTTCGCCTGATAGTAACTTCTTGCAACGTGTTTTCATCTGGAAGCATGTCCTTAACTACCTCAAGCAGTAAACTGAAGCTTTTGTCACTCCACCCATATCTGGCCTTAACATTAACCAGATTTAAGACCACTGACAACAGTGTCAATGACTCTTTGCACCCCGGATACAACGACTTCTTTGAATCACTTTCCAATGTATCACAGATAGGGGCATGTGCTTGCTGAAAAGACTTATGTCCCAGATCACGAATCATATCCTCTAATCGATCTCTGATGTCAACATCAACTGGTTCAGTTTGTGAGACCCTCTGTATGTCTGTCAATTCACCATGCCATATCTATGTCGTATAAGTCTTCTTAATCCCATCGCACAGAAGATGCTCCCGTATGTCATCCATTGTTTGCCTCTACCATTCAAACAATTGATACAGGGGCAGAAATATTTTCCATCCCCATCCGGTCGACTTCTTTCAGAGGAAAATTGCAAGAAATATTCAACGCCTTCTTCATACTCAACGGTGATGCGACTTGCATTCATCCAACTTCGATCCATGTAATTAATAACTCTGTGATACTCACAAAGTTATTCCATGCATGAAAACCTCACTTGTTTCATTCAAGGTGTGGCCCTATCCCATTCAGGAAGAGATATTTTTATAGTATATTAGTAAGGATCCTCACATGAGAAAACCCTGTGGAGGGTGCGGCGCGGATGGAGCCAGGGCTGGCGCTGATCGCGCCAGACCCACTGGAAGCTGACGCTAGGGGCGTCAATGTGGCGCCAGAGTTTTTCCAGCCAGCGCGAGTCGCGCCATAGGTCGCGCGGTTAGTGCGGTAAGTGGCCTAGAAAACCCATTTTCTCTGGATTTCCACGCGGCCAGCGCCAAGGTTGGCGCGGATAGCGCCATATGTTTTAGGAGTTGACACTGATAGCGTCAAGGATCACGCTGATAGCGCCAGAAGTGCCCTGGAAAATCAGTTTTCTCTGGATTTTCACGCTGATGGCGCCAGAGGTGGCGCGGGTGGCGCCACAGGTCTCGGGAAGTTGGCGCTGGTGACGTGGGGTTGGCGCTGTTAGCGCCGGACCACCGACATTGTGGCACGGATCGCGCCAGAGGTGGTGCGGATCGCACCAGACCTCGGGCAGGCTGAGTATATAAGGGTCAAACGCGATTTTTGAAGGAAAAGTCAGCTTTTTCTTCTTCCCCACGACCCAGCCTCCATTAAAGCTTGTTCCAAGCTTTATAGGACCCTATATACTAGCCTAAACACCTCCCTATGACCTTTAATCTTGAGAGAAACCTTTGAAAGCTTGAATCCTTCAATTCTGCTCTTGGAAAACCCCTTTTGAGTGAGAAGTGGAACCTCAGAGGAAAAAGCTCAGAGAACTTGAGTCTGACGAAGAACCACGGTATATAAAGGACATAAAAGCTTGAGGGAGTTGTCCTGAGGTGTTTCTAGTCGCCACTGAGGTAAGAGACTCAAGTTTTTCTGTTTAATTTTGATCCTAGGGGTTTTATGAATAGTGACCCATATGAGCTGGGGCTAGAATTAGCCAGGGTCCAGTAAAGAAACTTGTTGAGAGCATTGAATAGATGAAGGATTAGCTTTCAGTTTTTGATTATGATGACTTTGAATCGTGGCTCTGTTATGCCTGTGTGACTTGTGTAGAGTCACTTGTTGATGGTTCTCTGATAGGCTTTGCGCTGAGCCCAAGTGGCTAGTTAAACGAGACTTGGAGTGGAACTCAGTCCGTTCTAGTGATAATTGAGGTTAAGGCTGAGGAAATTATGCCATATATGCATGTGTAGTGAGTCCAGATGACTCAGAGGCTTGGCATTCAGCCTTGAATGGTTTGTGACCAGCCTTGTGTGGGGTTGAGTATGACTGAACCCTAGGATAGGGGAATTCTGTTATGATGTTCTGTGAATTGGATGCCTGAGGGCTTATTTTGATATGAGATTTGCATGTGCCTTGATTAGGCTTTGATTCTGAGACTGTTGGTGGCGGGAGCCACAGACCTGGAAAGGAACTGCAGAGTAATCCCTTACCAGGTAAGTTCAGTGTTTCTGGGGGATGAATTCCCGTTTTGGTTGCACACCACACTCCTGGGGAGTGTGGGTCATGATTCATACTGCATGCATTGGCTATGGCATTGTTTGGATTGATTTTATATGCATCTGCATTGGATATATGTATGCTACGATTGAGATATCTGTTGGCCAATAGATGAATACCGACATTGAGGAGCTCTGCCAGGTATTCAAGGCGTTGAGGAGCTCCGCCCACTGGCCAATAGATGACTACCATCATGGAGGAGCTCTGTTGGGTATTCAGGGCGTTGAGGAGCTCCGCCCATGGCATTGAGGAGCTCTGCCATATCTTGACAGGTACTGATATTGAGGAGTTCCGTCAAGGCGTTGAGGAGCTCCGCCAGGCATTGAGGAGCTCTGCCACCTGTCATGTGTTGAGATTATGATTATGTTTATGATTCTGATGTGTTGAGGGCCAGAGGGCCAGGCCAGTGAGCCTTGTTTGTTATGTTGCCTGTATGTGTGTTGTGGATCTGTGAGCCAAGGTGGGAATGATTTCCCAGGGACTCTTAGCTTACTGAGATATGTTATCTCACCCCGTGTGGGGTTTTCTATGATTTCAGGTGACCATTCTAGAAGAGAAGATCAGTCTCAGGGCAAGAGGCCCAGCAGAGACTAGGCTGCTTGACTGAGGAGCGGCATGAAGAGCTTGAAGGCTCTATTTTGATTCTGTTTTGATGTATAGTTCTGTATACCCTCGAGGAGGGCTGATATTCTTTTGTATCCCCACAGAGTGGTGTGGAAACTGATGTATATATGTACATCATTATCTGAGTTTATGATATGAGACTTTCCCTGAATATATATATATATATATATATATATATATATATATATTTGTTGTACATGTGACTATCTGCCTAAGTCTTGTAGTTATCTGTCTTTATGATGTATGATAAGAAAAACTGGATCAGCAGGGGCGTGATAGATGTATGTTCTGTGTGTGAGATGCTTTATAATTGTGATTCCATATATAATGTATCAAGAAAAGCGATTCTGTGCTTCCGCTAAGTTTTATAAACTATGTTTTATGCGCTAATCTGATATTATTAATGATAACACGTCGGAGGCCTACGGGGTGTTACAATATTCATATGTATAGAAATTTTGAGGATGTTGTTATAAATATCTGTATATTGAATATATTATGTTGCTTAAATTATGTTTATCATAAACTTACCCTATATTTTGTGTCTGTGGTTGACACCTGTTATGACCTCGATTTTATTCGGGCGAGCAGATGAACAGCGAAGAGAGACTATTAACTGTCTACAAAAAGAGGATTTTGTTTGAAGATGTATTCTTTTGTTACAAAGTGTTTTGAATTAGTTGTACTATGTAATAGAACCAGTGTCAGTTTGTAATCTTATTATATATATATTACTTCAGATTTATAAATATTACTCAGTAATGAAATTTTCTTGGAGTATCAGTTATTGGAAAAATTTTATTATATTCAATTGGGTACTCTTAAGTAAGTTGAAAAGAATTTTCATTAAAAATCAATAATAACAAGATCGTAAGTTGAGGTGTTACAACTGCTACTCATCTGCTCCCAAAAATGAAAGTTCACGATCATCACAGGTACCAACCACACGATACAACAAATACAAGGGTGAGTTTATTATATAAAACCAACAAACATCAGATAGCAGCATTTGGGAAGAAAACAACATTACCCACCACAATCATTAACAAAAATCCATGATTCCAATACACACTCAACAACCAATCATCCAATGCATTTCACTACTCAAATAATCATGCATAGAATGATGCATGCACCTGACTCATCTATCAGCATGCAATGTGGTACCATCTCCCAGAAATAGCCTCTCATAGGAAAAATGATTCACCGCCTATCAGGGCCACCGTGTCGTGCACTGGCCATTCCCCCACCCGATGATTAGCCAGCATTGCAAGGGAAATCCAAACCTGATGACCACTTAGTACCTGCGTCTCAGCCCACTGAAACTCACAGGTACACGCGTGCCTTCTTTCTATTTCTACACATATAAATGAAGTATGAAACATGGGCATCATCAATGCATGACCCGGCTAGGAACAAATCCTTCCTCGCAAGGGTAACCCGTCATGCACCCCCCATGTACATACGTAACACACCAATGTGGGCTCACCGATGCATTGACCGTGGCTAGGAACAAATCCTTCCTCGCAAGGGTAACCAACCAGTCATTGCATCCCACGTGTACATAGACAGCCTACAACCATGGGCACCATCAATGTATGACCTGGCTAGGAACAAATCCTTCCTCGCAAGCCCGTCATACACCCCCGATGGGTATCCTTGTATATCCACACACAATGACATTATTCACATCAACATTATCTCTCATTAATATCATTATCAACCTCAACATCATCATATCATCTCAATATCATCATCATGCATATCAATATTATCTCATTTGAACATCATCAATTACATCAATGACATCTCAATTTCAATATCATCAACGACATCACAAGCAATCACATTTCACATCTATACATAATACATATGCATGAGATTCACATTCCCCAGGTCTTCAGACAATCCAAATTTCATACATTCACAATTCATCATATCACAAGACTGATATTTTTAGGAAAATTCTAAATTAAAGAGGAGAACTACAACATATAAAACACACTCTTGTGCCCATTTAAAAATTTAGTTAAGAATTAAATAGAAGAACGCATTATAAAATTTTGGGCATAGTCTCCTTTGTAATTAAGACTTTTTCGAAAAATCCAATCATCACAATAATAATATCATTCACAGTTTTAACCATCCACAAGCCAATTCATCACATCCCATTAGTTAAAAACAGTTTTTTCTTGAAAACAAGCACACACAGGAACAGACACATATCAATCATAAATACATCGCATCCCATTAGTTAAAAACATAGTTTTTCTTGAAAACCAGCTCACAGAAGGAACAGACAGTTATCTCCATAGTTGGACTCCCTGGCCCCCAACTATGGTATCAAAACTATAACCAAATAATAAACTCCCCTTACCTATCTATATCCCTCTGTTAGCTCCTTGAAACTTCATTTTGGGATCTCTCAAGTTCACATGCTCTGGCCCAAACGCGGAGCTCTGTATACCAAATTGAAGATAATTTAATATAGATTTAAAAAATAAGGCTAACATTAGCATTCAGGGTCAAATACCCACTCAAATTGAAAAAGGCTAAAATAGTGTTTTAGGAGTCCACATCAAAAGACATAATTTTGAAATTCCGATGATACCAATGTGACCAGGGTTCAACAAGGATCACAAAAATGACATCAGTTTCATAAAAAGAGACTTTTATAACATCTCATTTTCAAAAGAAGTATCGAAACAACCAATAACGTTACCCGAATTACAAGAGACATCAAGAGAGACTTAAATTAGCTAGAAGAAGACAAAGGAAACTAAGATTACCTCAAGGAAACCAAGAAAGGAGGATTGGGATTTTCGTTCTCTACCGAAACTTTGAGAAGAGTTTCAAACATTCTGCTCTGATTAAAGGGTTCTTCTCCGTGCCGGGGTCTCGTGGCAAGTAACGGCGGCCCGTGGTTGTCTCTAGTGGCTGTGGGTGGTGAAGGAGGATGGTGGGGGGTTGGGAGCTGTTTGGAGGAGGAAGAACCTCCATTTTCGTGACTTGGAAGCTTAAATACGTATTCAACACCGCCTTGACTCGCCCAAGTGAGCCAAATAGCCTTCAAAAATTCGCCTGGGCGAGCTAGCCCAATTATAGAATTTCTGTTTCAGTGAAAAATTAATTTCTCACGCTACAGAAATTAATTTGACAATCCCAAAGGTCACAAGTTATATGTACGAGTTAGGAACCTATATTTAAAATTTGAACATGATCCAACGGTTAACCAATCCAGAATGGTGATTTTACTAAAACCGGTTTTCGGGTCAAACTCAGAATCTCACAATTCAACACAGCTCAAACAAACTCCACATCTACACCAAGCAATCGCATATGGATAATTCACATAACATTTAAACTAATCTACTCTAATCAAATACTCAAATAATACAAGAAAGACATCACACATATATTTTGAGTTTATCAAAATTTCAGGGTGTTACATGAATCTCAGGCATATGTATTATGTATAGATGTGAAATGTGATTGCTTGTGATATCGTTGATGATATTGAAATTGAGACGTGATTGATGATGTTCAAATGAGATAATGTTGACATGGTTGATGATGTTGAAATGAGATAATATTGATATGCATGATGATGATATTGAGATGATATGATGTTAAGGTTGATAATGACATTGATGACAGATAATGTTGATGTGAACAATGTCATTATGTGTGGATATACATGGATACCCATGGGGGTGTATGACGGGTGACCCTTGTGAGGAAGGATTTGTTCCTAGCCAGGTCATACATTGATGGTGTCCATGGTTGTAGCCTATGTATGTACACGTGAGATGCAATGACCAGTTCGTTACCCTTGCGATGATGGATTTGTTCCTAGCCACGGTCAGTGCATCGGTGATCCCACATTGGTGTGTTACGTATGTACATGGGCGGTGCATGACGGGTTACCCTTGTGAGGAAGGATTTATTCCTAGCCGGGTCATGCATTGATGATGCCTATGTTTCATACTTCATTTGTGTGTGTGGAAATAGAATGAAGGCACTCATGTACCTGTGGGTTTCAGTGGGCTGAGAACGCAGGTGCTAAAGGGTCATTTGGTTTGGAATTCCCTAGCGATGCTGGCTGATCACCAGGTGGGGGAATGGCCAGCGGTGATCAGCCAGTGCACGATAGGATGTCCCTGATAGACAGTGAATCATTTTTCCTGTGAGAGGCTATTTCCAAGAGATGGTACCACATTGCATGCTGATAGATGAGTCAGGTGCATGCATCATTCTATGCATGATTGTTTATGTTGTGAAATGCATTGGATGATTAGTTTGTTGAGTGTGTATTGGAATCATGAATTTTTGTTAATGATTGTGGTAGGTAATGTTGTTTTCTTCCCAATTGCTGCTATCTGATGTTTGTTGGTTTTATATAATAAACTCACCCTTGCATTTGTTGTACCGTGTGGTTGGTACCTATGATGATCGCGAACTTTCGTTCGTGGGAGCAGATGAGCAGCAGTAGGTGACCTTGGAGGGAGATTCTTTTTGTTGGAGCCACCAAGCCAACGTGATGATGTTGGAATTCTTTTTCGGAAAGAGTTGTGTTTTGTTAATCAACTCTTTCTTAGTTAGTTCTTCATTCTTTTTGTTGGTCATGTAAGATTCCAGGTGTAAATATATGTAAAATCAAATTAAGTGTTGATATGTAAATGATATGTACTGGTTCAATATAGGCATACATGTGTATTCAATTATGTAATTGTATCGTGTGTATAATAATAGTATTATAGTGAAAAAATTTACTACCATTTTCATAATCAAATTAATGGAGTTTTCATATTAAAATATAAATTGCACAATCTAGAGTTTGTGATCTCGTAGTGACGAGGTGGGTCGTTACAAATCACACCACTTTAACAAACCAAACAAAAGAAAACAAAAACAAAACCTCCCCAAACCATTCCCAAATTCCCAATCAAACACTCATCTATCCTTTTTAGGCACATTATTATGTGTCAGCTTAACAATCGTAACACCCGATTCAAGCTCCTCAAACACAAGCCTCACCTGCAAATAAACACATATAATCACATTATTGACATTTATGATTAAAATCATTATTTTTTTACATTAAAGTTACATTTATAAACAAGGTCAACTCTTACTCAATCACAACATTGACTTGATCTTTATGCACAAGAAGATCAACATTGAATTCACAATAAAATTTGATAATAAACAAAACAAGCGTTCATAACAAACAAGTTCTTGATCTTTCAATTCTCTTGTTTCAAGCAACCCATTGGATACTGGATAATACACTACATGATATAATCTACATACTTGGATTTACAAAAGTCCACATCTGCCAGATATACAGAGAAGGAAATGACCTCCAGCTAAAAGGAGAGTGAAAGAAAGAAAGTATATGAAATAAAAAGTCCCTCATTGAGTGAAATAAAAAGCACATTATGGCTACCTAAAACTATGCATCATTGACTTATAGTTACTGTTAGCTAGATAAATAATTAGGAAGCCAGAAACAAACATAACATTGGAATTATTTCACATAGAATCATAACACATACAAAGTTAATTAATAATAATCAATTAGTACAAAGGAAAAAATAAAATAAAAGAGAGTTTAAAAAAATCTGGATTGAAGCGGGCTAAATTAGGAGTTCTAAAACTCAGCTAAGAAAGGATTCTTGTGCTTCTCAATGCTACAAACAACACTGTGTGGTCATCATCCAAGATATCAAGCAAATAAAGGAATAATCCAATTGCTTACATCTTGGATTCCGGAAATGTAAAAGTAATTAAGGCTAATGCTAAATAGAAAGAATTTTAAGACAAGAACAGATGCATCTACATTATGATGTAGTCCAGAAACATAAATGTTTCCTTTCTTTTCTATCCAAATCCATTGAACCAAACATAAGATGCATCCAAAACCAAACAGATGGCAGGTTTGTGAGAAAAAACATCACCACAACTTCAAATTTTTGGGCACAGATATGAATATGACAACCACCTATTTTGTAAAGCTAATATATATGAGCATCTAAACCACACTCTGGAAAAGATCAAAAGTCAACTCTGGAATAGCATTAGATAATAATGTCTTTTATAATTCATTCCAAACCAGCTTGCATAGAACAACACAAACTGCATATGCAGAATCACTGGCCAAAAACACATGCTTATTTCATAAAAATATTCTTTGTATTTATACTATTGCTGACACAATCATATGATGTACTATCTGCTAGCAATGCACACTCTATATAATTAGAGTAGAGAAGCCAAAAGATACAAAAATTTAGCAAATCAATTGTGAGTGGATTATTCAAATATTTTCTCGCTAACTTCTTCACCCAACTAAGCATGGTAGCAGAGAAAAGCATGCTCTGCATCTAAGCAAGAAGATTCTCCAGAATCATTTCCACATCCTCCTCAAACCCAACAGCAAGCATATGGTCTGCTTCACTTTGCGTAGTTGTCGTGGTGATCCGAAAAAGATATTGTTAGGTATAATAATTTTTTCTAAATTGTGGTTATGATCAATAACTAATGTTTGTTCATGTTTCTCTATATATATGTATAAAGAGACTGAGTTGAACATGTAATAAGTATTTTCCAAATTAAATATCAATGATAATATGTATTAAACAACCAATTGCTACTACATACTGAAATAGCTAAGTACGTATATTAAACATTAAAATTATCATAATTAATGTATTTATATACTATTAGTGTTTTATTTATTTAGCCACTTAAATGTATATACATTGGCTATTCAAGGTCCTAAAAAATATTTAGCCTAATTTTTTTATAGTATATACTAGATTATATATCCATGCAAGAATATTCAATATATTAATTATATGCATTCTCAATTAAAAATTATTGGAGATTGAATTAAATTTTTTGTTAATTAAAAATGCATACAATTAAAAAAAAATAGTAAGAGTTTCTAGTTGAGTTGATTGAAGAAATGTGTGTGAGTTGTTACATATTTCCTAATATTTGAGTTCAATTTCCATAGGTAAAAAAAAAACTAAATAAATGTTTGAATGTATTTTTTTTCATTTCTTAATTTTAATACCACTACGACAAAAAGAGTCTTTTACGACGTACCTTCTAAGACGGTTCCTAGAAAACTGTCTTAGAATGTGAGGCGGTGACAATTTTGTAAATAATAAGAGATGTACAACAACGGTTTTATAATAACCATCTTAGAAAGTGAGTGTATGAAGTATACAAAGATGGGTAAAGGTTATAACCGTCTTAAAAATTAAGTTTGCATTTTAAAAAAATATATATTCAAAGACGTTTTTAATTAAAAGTGTCTTTAAAATTCGAACACTTTTATCTTATCCTTGCTATTCAAAGCCTCTTTGAAATTCTTACCTGCTCCTTTATTAAGGTGCCCTCCCATTTTCCCTACACCATCCACAAAAGCTAGGTTTGTCTCTTTCTCCCTTCAAATTTTGTCACTTCCGGTCATCGCCAACCGCTTCTTCACCAAACACTTTCGCGGCACCACTAACTTCAACAACTTCATTTTCATTGTGTGTAAACCCAGGGTGTTGTGGTGTCTCGAAATTGCTCATCTTCATTATCTGAAGGTATTTTTCTTTGTTTCTTCATTTTCTTTTTTTTTTTCTCTAATATTGTGCTCTAACCTTTTAGAAGAAAGAGATGATTCTGCGAGGATTGATGGTGTTGGATTTCAGGGAGATTTCCAGGGGCTTAAGGATGAGGTATTTTCATAGTGCTATTAATATTGGTATTACACTATTACTCTGGCTGAAATGATTTTTCTCAGGTGTTTAGTTGTTTTAATTTTTGTATTTTTTGTTTGAACTAGTTAGGGCATTGGGTAGAATAGGGTTCAATTTTTACGAAACTATCTTTTGTCAATGAGGGTGTTTTCTGCAGACAATGTATTCAAAATCCTTGCTAATGCCAATGGTCTTAGATCCTTGAGAACAGTTAAAACTCCATGATTCAATTTTTTCCTCTAATTTTGTACATAACATACTCTGTTAATTTCCTCTGACTTCGAGGTTTTCCTTCGCTTTGGTTCAGACCAAGCGATCTCTGTGGCTACAAACTTGGAACCATTTTTATGTTTTTTTATTTTATTTTTCTAAGCCTTCGGTTCCCATGTCCTTCGCTCCACCGCATGTTGTAACTTGTAACCGCAATTCCATTTCTCTATTCTTTCTCTTACCCTTGAGTCACGTACCCACCCTTTTTGCCTTTGGCGTCGTTATTGTTGTGTTTGTCTGTATGTTGGTGCTACTTGATTGGTAATTTTTATAGAAACTTTGATTTTGAGATTTATTAAAATAAATTATATAAAAAATTCATAAATCACTTGTACAAAGTTAAATAAACCCTCTGGAATGCTCAAACAACTTTCTTTTTAAGGTCAAGAGATTTTAGCACCTTAAGTCCCTGGATGTTCTAGAGTGCTCCCAATAGTAATACTCTTCCCAAAGGAAAATAATGTTAATTTGATAATACTTAATACCAAAATATGATAGTTCATAAAGTTAAAAGAGAAATAATAAGTGTAAAGTGTTTGAGATGATTAAAAGTGTTCACATTAGACTACTCATTTCTAAAAGTTACCTCATGCGTTTGAACATTTAGAAAATATAATATTAACTAATAATCTTAAACCTCATATGTGTTAGAACATATGGAGAATATAATACTATTAACTATAATAATAAGCTAAATCACACGTAGAGATCATGGAAGAAAAGAAGCATGACATCGTAAATATCAATTTCAGAGTGCAATTGATTGACACGGAAAGGAATCAGATTCCTTAGAGCATGAGGAGGGGTTGATGGTGCCTTAGAAGGCCTCTTGGAGTGCTCAAAAAGCTACACACACATCAATATATTCCTATAAACAAAGGACAACCAAGTAAAGTAAACAAAGTTGTGCAACTTTCTTCAAACCATTGGCACTATAAGAAGGACCAAAATTCACATTTATTGACATAGTTTTCAATTGAAATTTCTCTCTCTTTATTTTGAATGGGACTCACAGCACTGAAGGTGTAATATCACTAAATTTAATTAAGGTAATTTGGGTGATATTTGTGTAATTAAACAGATTAACAAAAGTAAGGGCATTTTGGTCTTTGTTCGAAATAAGGGTGTGAGCAAGTAATTCCTGGATGCATCCCTAGCCCATGTTTAAAAGCTATTTTCCACGTTTTCTTTCATTCTCCACTTCTTCTTCTTCTATTTTCTTCTTCTCCATAACTCTCCTTCACAACCAAGCTCTTTTCTCTCCACTTTCACTTGATTAGTGGCTGAAATCACGAAGCAAGCAAGGAAGAGAGCCATTTTATTTGTTCTTTGTTGCTTTTGAGCTTTGGTGTTGAGTGATTTGAGGAAAAGAGTGGATATTGAATCTGACCATTTTCGTTCGGCGCTGCTGAACCACGATTGGAAGCCATAGAGTGCTGGTCCACCCTCCTATTTGGTCTATTGAACTCCAAGGTTTGTAATCTCCTCCTATTTCTCCTTGATTCTTGAGGTTAGGGTTAGGGTTTGGAGTGAGATTGATGAATGTTGAGTTTTAAGAGGGTGAGACAGTTTTGATGTATGATTTGGAGTGTGTAGAAGTTGATTTTAAGTTGGAATGGTGTTCCATGCATAAATCATGCATGCATGTTCATGACAGTCAAAAACACCTGTTTGATCAGTTCTGGTGCTTTGTCCATAGCAGGAGCTATCGGTGTCAAAATGGTATAAAACCGGTGCCATTTGAAAGCTAAGAGAGTTAGGTCTATTCTGGAATTTTCGTGCTATTTTTGGAGACTCCTAGAAATTGTGATGCAGAGTTATAACAGGCTGTTATACTCTGTTTTTAGCAGATTTTTCTGCTGCAGAGGTCAATTTTGAAGAAATCATAAACCAGTCTAGGATGATCCAAATCGAGTGCTTTTAGTGGCAATAGAAAGATGGATATGTTAAATTTATGACTGTAAAGTATCAGGTTATTTAGACGAGTATCCTGGTGTGGGCTGTCGTTGAAAGATGGCTGTTTGAGCTGATATGTTGTTGTCAGCACTGTTTTAGTGCGTGATAGTTCTGGTGTTTTGTTTGCTATAGAGGCTGTGGTTCATGGAATTTGATGAAACCAGTTTTGTTTGAAATAAGAGAGATAAATCTAGATGCCTCTAAATTCCCGTGATTTTAGGAGCTTCCTACAGGGATTTGTGATTTTTTCAAGTGGGTGTAAAATCTGCAGAATTTTATGTAGCAGTTTATGTTTTTCCGTATGATTTGCTAGAAATAAATGCTTTATACGGATAGGATGGTGATTGATTCTTGCTTGTGTGCCTTTGTATAGGGCATGGCACCGAGGGTGTCAGTGGCGTAGCCCACAGTTTTGGGATTGGACAGCAAAGCACTGCGTTGCCAGGTAAGCTCTTTGCTCTTGGGAAGTGTTTTCCACTACCTATGTTCTACCATACTCCAAGGGAGTGATGGTTGCATACATGATGCATGTGCATTGAATTGGTTGTTACAGTTTTCTCATGATGATATGCATGCATGCTTCTATGCTTTGTGTGTGTGGTTGCCTTTCGGATAGATCTTCTGGCGAGTTAGATATATATGGACCTCCCTAGGAGTAGAGCGCACCTCCTAGTTTGGTTTGCTCACGTAAAGGGTGATGATGATCCCTTAAGACCAAGAGATAGGTGGTCTCGTTGCGATTGAAGCCTATTCTTGGAGGTGCCATATACGTGCGTCCATGCGGAAGGGGTAGCTCCCGAGGGGATGTCACGGGTGTGAGTTCCGGTCTCACACTAGGGACTGAGAGTCCCAGATGCTGATGATGATGCATCTTGTGGCGGGTGTAGTACCACAGATATACATTAGAGCTAGATGATAGCTATGTATTGTTGTGAGGGCCGGGAGGCCAGTGATTGTGATGCCTTTGATGTGTTGTATCATGGGAGTGAGCCAGGGAGGAGGAGAAGCCTCCAAGAGCCCTGAGCTTACTGAAATGTATATCTCACCCCGTGTGGGGATTATATTTTTGCAGGTGATTCATTTGGCAGAGATGATAGGTCTCAGGGCAGGAGGATCCAGTAGAGACAGTTCCTGTGCAGCTGCTTGGCAGCATTTTGAGAGCATGGTGGCTCATTGATTTTGTTGATGTATTTTGTGCCCCTGGTTCAGGGAAGATGTGTGTGTACACATGTGATGTTTTATGTTTATGATGTCTAAACACTATTGGTTTTGTATGCCTCGTGTGAGGAAGTGATCATTTGAGATCAGAGCACTCGGTGCATATTCTTTTGTATAGACACTATGAGTTTCTTGATGATGTATATATATGTATATACCTGTGGTTTTTTCTCCTGATATATCTGTATAGATATTATTGATGCATTTGCCGTTGTTTATGTTGTCTGGATCGATAAGGCTAGTGGTTGGTTTTTGTGGCATTCGTTTATGCTTTGATGATATGAACAATACATAATGAATCAAGAAATATGGTTTTGTGAAATCTCTTCCGCGGGTTTTAATCAAAGTTTGTTACTGCGCTAATCTGATTAAGTAATATGTTAATACACCGGATGCATATGGGGTGTTACAGAAGGCAGAGAATCTGAAGCCAGTAATCCTCAAAGCTGGTGTTCCCCTGGCTGCAAGCTGGTTTGATGTATACATGGATTGTTGCAAAGAAAAACTTACCTACCAAAGATTTTTCTTCACCATAAAGTGAGTGTGTTTCTCCAAAAATCACTTGTCATCAAGGAACTAAAAATATAATGAACACTTATGCAAATAACCAAGAGGGGGGTGAATTGGTTTTACCTTAGAGTTTTTAAAATTTCCTTTCAAAATATGTAACAGCGGAAGACTTTCAAAAAGGATCGTATCTTTTAAAACCAGATAGAAAAACAATTTCCTTCACCAATCAAACCACTCTTGTGCTGTGACCAACATTGTAAGATGAACAAAACTAATACTTTAAATACAAACAGAAATATTAAATCACACAAGATTTATACTGGTTCACCTCTCAACCCCGGAGGCTACATCTAGTTTTCTTCTAACCAAATCTTGGTCAGAGTTCCATTATAACAAATATTAGTTCTTTAGAAGCTTACAATGATCTTTCTTACCCACCTAGGTCAAATTCAAAATCTATACCCTATAGACTTTTCAAATGACCAAGAACCTAGGTAATATGATAGTTTTCAAAATAGAGTTAACTGAGCTTAAGAAACAACTAGGAGAGTTATTGGATAAGCAGTTTGTGAGACCTAGTGTGTCTCCATGGGGAGAACCAGTGTTGCTAGTAAAGAAGAAAGATGGGACCATGAGGTTATGTGTAGATTATCGCCAGTTGAACAAGGTGACGATTAAGAACAAATATATCCTTTGCCTAGAATAGATGACCTTATGGATCAGCTGGTAGGAGCTTGTGTGTTTAGTAAGATAGACCTTAGGTCAGGTTATCATCAGATCCAGGTGACATCTAAGGATATTCTGAAGACTGCTTTTAGGACCCGTTATGGTCATCATGAGTATTTGATTATGCCTTTTGGTGTGACTAATGCTCCTAGTGTGTTTATGGATTATATGAATAGGATCTTTCACCCCTATCTTGATAGTTTTGTGGTAGTATTTGTAGATGATATTTTGGTATGCTCTAAGACTAGAGAGGAGCATGAGGAGCACTTGAGGATTGTGCTACAGACCCTTAATGATCGACAACTTTATGCTAAGTTGTCCAAGTGCGAGTTTTGGTTGGAGAAAGTAAGTTTTCTAGGACATGCGATATCCTAAGGTGGTATAGTTATAGATCCTTCTAAGGTAAAAGTTGTTCTTAAGTGGGAAAGTCCTAAGCCTGTGTTTGAGATTAGAAGTTTTCTAGGTTTAGCAGGATACTACCAGAGATTCATGGAAGGTTTCTCCAAGTTAGTCTTGCCTTTGACCAAATTGACTCGTAAGGGTCAAGCTTTTGTGTGGGATGCCGAATGTGAGCATAGTTTCCAAACTCTTAAGGAAAAATTGACGACAACGCCTGTGTTAGTTTTGCCTAACCTAAGAGAACCTTTCAAGGTTATTGTGATGCTTCAACAATGGGTTTAGGAGGAGTGCTGATGCAGAATGGTCAAGTAGTGGCCTATGCTTCTAGACAACTCAAGACGCATAAGAGAAATTATCCTACCCATGATTTGAAGTTAGCTGCTGTAATGTTTGCTCTTAAGATACCTTTTTGGCTCAAAGTTTGAAGTGTTTAGTGATCATAAAAGCCTTAAGTATCTGTTTAGTCAGAAATAGTTAAACATGTGTTAGAGGAGATGGTTAGAGTTTTTTATGAATTATGATTTTGAGCTTAGCTAACATCCCAGCAAAGCCAATGTAGTGGCTGATGCTTTGAGTAGGAAATCCTTGCATATATCTGCTTTGATGGTTAGGGAATTGGACCTCTTAGAACAGTTTAGAGACCTTAGCTTGGTGTGTGAGGTAACCCCTAACAGTGTGAGACTAGGAGCTTTCAAGATTACTAGCAGTTTGCTAGGAGAGATCAGAAAGGGCTAGAAGTCAGATCCTTTTTTGAAGACTCAGTTAGAAGCCATGGTAACAGGGAAAGATAGTAGTTTTCATGTGGGATCAGAGGGAGTCTTGAGGTTTCAAGATAGAATCTGTGTTCCTATTGTATCTGAGCTTAAGGAAATGATTTTGGAGGAAGAACATAGGAGTAGTTTGAGTATCCACCCTAGTGCCACCAAGATGTATCAAGATCTCAAGACAATGTTTTGGTGGCCAAACATGAAGAAGGAGGTTAGTGAATTTGTATATGCATGTTTAGTCTGTCAGAAGGCTAAGATAGAACATCAGAGACCCTCAGGAAAGTTGCAACCTTTAGAGATACCCTAGTGGAAGTGGGATAGTATCTCCATGGATTTTGTTGCCGAACTGCCTAGAACCCAAAGAGGTCTAGATTCTATTTGGGTTATTGCTGACAAGTTGACCAAATCTTCTCATTTTATCCCCATTAATATCAGGTTTTCCTTAGAGAAGTTGACCTCCCTGTATATTAGTGAAATTGTCATATTGCATGGTGTACTGTCTAGTATAGTATCTGATAGAGATCCTAGATTTACCTCTAGATTTTGGGAAAGTTTGAACAAAGCTTTGGGAACCAAGCTTAGATTAAGTTCAGCCTATCACCCTCAAATTGATGGCCAGACTGAGCGGACAATTCAGTCTTTAGAGGACCTTTTGAGGGTGTGTGTTTTGGAACAAAAGGGTAGTTGGGAGAGTTTTCTACCGTTAATAGAGTTTACCTATAACAATAGTTTTCATTCTTCCATTGGCATGGCTCCCTACGAAGCTTGGTAGGTAGAAGGTGTAGAACACCCTTGTATTGGTTAGAAATTGGAGAGAACCTCATTTTAGGACCTGAAGTGGTACAACAAACCACTGAGAAGCTTAAGTTGATCCAAGAGAGAATGAGAATTGTTCAGAGTAGGCAGAAGAGTTATTATGACAAGAGGAGGAAAGACCTAGAATTTGAGGTTGGTAATCATGTATTCTTGAGAGTTACTTCGTGGACTGGGGTTGGCAGAGCAATGAAATCTTGAAAACTCATACCTCGTTTTATTGGTCCCTTTCAAATTCTCAAAAGTTGTAGCATATCAAATTGCGTTACCTCCGTCCCTTTCTAATCTTCACAATGTCTTTCATGTGTCCCAACTCGGTAAGTGTGTCCATGATTCTTCTCATGTGGTCGAGTTAGATGACATTCAAGTAAAGGAAAACTTGACATATGAAACATTCCCTTTGCGGATTAAAGATCGGCGATCGAAGCACCTAAGGGGGAAAGAAATTCCTTTGGTCAAGGTGATCTAAGGAGGTACATCAGGAGAGGCTGAAACATGGGAACTAGAGAGTCAGATGCGAGAAGCCTATCCAGCCATGTTTGAGTTAGGTAAATTTCGGGGACGAAATTTTTAAAAGGGAGGGAGAGTTGTAACGCCCTGAAATTTCAATAACCGAAAATAGATGTTCGATTTATTTCTTATGTTATTTTGACTATTTGATTAGTTTATAATTAGTTGAAATATCATGTGGATTCTCCATGTGTAATTGCTTGGTGTAGGTGTCAAGTTATTCGGAGTTTGTTTGAGCTGCGTTGAACTGTGTGTTTCCGAGTTTGACCCGAAAACCTGTTTTAGTAAAATCATTATTATAGATTGGTTAACCGTTGGATCTTGTAACGACCTAAATTTCTACTTATTCTTATTAATTTTGTTATTATTTAAAGATAAATTTTCTTAGAAGCGTATATTAGTAAAAATTTTAAAACGTAAAATTTTCAAAAGATTTGTTACTCATATACATAACCAATGTCTCTGATACAAAAGTTTATATAATACAAGTACACTACTTTCTCAAAAGTCCAGCTTAGTA
>PYAF01003790.1:28933-46988 GCA_007407185.1 Glycine tomentella
TTGTAACGACCTAAATTTCTACTTATTCTTATTAATTTTGTTATTATTTAAAGATAAATTTTCTTAGAAGCGTATATTAGTAAAAATTTTAAAACGTAAAATTTTCAAAAGATTTGTTACTCATATACATAACCAATGTCTCTGATACAAAAGTTTATATAATACAAGTACACTACTTTCTCAAAAGTCCAGCTTAGTACATAACTTCTTTTATATACCTTCACTACTCCAAGGCCTCATGGAACCTGTCCATCATTGCCATAAAAAAATGAAACAAATCGGGTGAGAAATAAATTTCTCAGTAGGCAAAGATAAATCCCGACCCTATTAGTAGGTTAGTAAAATCAGTCAAATAATCAAACACATACACAAGCAATATGCAAACTATATGAATGCATGAGATGAACTATCCTAGGACAAATGGCCTCCACATATCGTACTGTATGTGGCCACACTGAGTGTGGATGCTGCTATAGTCTTACGCAAACATGCATGAATTTTGCCATATATCCTTGCACCTGGGTACTACATATCGTACTGTATGTAGCATCAGATTCTGTTTCCCCAAAGCCTCGTACTGGACTTGGAACATGGAAACATGAATCCACCTATCTTAATCACATCAACACCCAAAAAAAAAAAATCAAATCCATAAGCAAAATACACATCATATCATCATATATATCATAAGTATGGTTACACCACCATACCTTATCCAATAAGTATATAGGTATGGTTAAACCACCATATTTTATTCAAGCAAAGTCATTACCAATTTAGACATGACCTAGGAATATCCTCACAGAAAATTATGTTAGTATTCTAACTAATAATCCATAATATGTCTTTCAAATAATTTCTAATCCCTTGAAATTTTCATAATAAAATATTAAAGCCTAGTATGCATCTTTTATTCTCCTTTCACCTACCACCTCACTAATTAATCTTCAAAATCAAATAATTAATCCTCAAAATCAATTCATCAAGTATCTAAACCATTCAACTCCACACCATTCATCCTCTACTTCAAAATATAATCAAAACATGTCCATAAAAATATAAACAGACAGTTCAAAGTATCATTGAGATCACCTCAAAAGATCATGAAATGGACTTCCATACTTCACTAATATTGATGGGTATAAATCATAGACTATCTTATAACTTAAATCAACATATTCTCATCAAAGAATAACCTTTAAACATGACGAAATTCAAGCCTAAATATCAACCATAAATCAGCCTACTAAAACATGTAAATTAACCTAAACCATTGATTAACTAGAGATTTAAACTTCACCTACCTCAAGGGAGTTTGATTCTTGATATCCTTCTAAATGCTCCTAGTTCCACGTGAGATTCCAAAGTAGCAAGGCTTAGGTTTGCTTTTATTTTTCTTGAAAATGAAAGGTGAAAAGGATGTAGAATTTGAAGATAAAAGGATGAAAAAGGAAAGGATGCAAGCAAGAGAGATTTGGCACGTTCACTTCCCTTGGAGGCTTGATGTTGTCAGTTCCTACTCCCTCTATTTATATTGTGAATGAACTTGTTTAACAAGCCTTGGCCATGAAAATATCACTTAAGTTATGATTACTTAGCTTTCCAAATGGACCAATGGCAAGACTCCTTGCTTTTCAACCATCCAAGTGTCCATTTTCTTGATTTTTCTCAACACTTCTTCATTATTCTTGATGTACATGTGGAGTAGCTTGGCTTGTAGAGAAATCTTCACAAATTTTCGTGGAATGGCTAGATTTTAAGAAGATTTCGTGTTTTTCCTTTACCCCAAAATCCATTTTAGTAAAATAGTGATTATGGATTGTTAACCATTGGATCTATTTCAAATTTTAAGGGCATACTACTATCTCACATATATAACTTTTGACCATTGGGATTGTTGAAATTATGTCTATATCTATCTACGTGAAAGATGGAAGAGTGTACAGAAATCTTGGCTTGATTTTTATATTATCTTGCATCCAAGCCATACAAGTGTCATGCCACTTGTTTCTATCATGTGACTTGCTTTCCAAGTGGCTTATCATGAAGTTTCTTGCCTCTTCTACATGTTTTCTCACATGAAGGACCAATCTAAAGGGAAGGAATACCAATTTTTCTTCCTTTCATGCTACATGTGGTCATTTTTTATGATGAATAAAAATCTAGTTTCAATATGGCATTTTCTTAAAAAGAAATCCAATTTAATTTGAATTCTTTTATCTAAATAAACTTTTGAATATTAGAATTCTAGATGTTCCTAAGAATTTATCCCAATGATAGTTTAAATTAATCCCAAGCAGTCTTATACAGGGCAATACATAATCCTTTCATTCTAGAATGCATCTTTATCTTGATTTTGATTGGGCTATACTTCTTCTGACCATCAAAATTACTAAACCATTTTATTAAATAGGTCTATTCATCCTATAATTAAGAGAAAATTCTATAGATTTCATGTATCATTTTTTCATATTTTTCTGATGCTTGAGTTTTCTTGAATATAGCCTCAAAGTTGTCATCTTCTAAAATCTATAGAAATTTTATTCTAGAGTTTTCTGTCACAAAATATGTTGATACTTAGTCAGCTAAGTGTATTCTATAATTTCATCAAGTTTCTACAAAATTTCTAAAGTTATTTGAGCATTTTTGGCCTAGGGGCATTTTGGTAATTATGCCATTCAACCTAGGGGTATTTTGGTCATTTTCAAAAATGTCCAAAGGCATTTTTGACATTTTCATCTTAAGGGTTTTCTAGTAATTTCTACTTCTTGGAAAAAGTGATAGAATTATTTTTCTCTAAACATACATTTTTATAATTTTGGGGATGTTACAGATCTCCTTCAAATTCTAACCCATATGTCTAACTTTTGACCGCTGGGATTGTTAAAATAATGTCTATAATGTGAGAACTTAATTTTTCACTGAGGCAAAAAATTCTAGAATAGAGTCAGCTCGCCCAGGCGAGTTTTGCAAACCTTTTTGCTCACCTGGGCGAGTGGAGGCGGTGTTGAGTACGTATTTAAGCTTTGAAGTCACAAAAATGGAGGTTATTCTTCCTCCAAACAGCCCCAAGCTCCCCCCACCACCCTCCTCCACCACCCACAGCCACTGGAGACATCCACGTGCCGCCGTTGCTTGCCACGAGACCCCGGCACGGAGAAGAACCCTTTAATACGAGCAGAATCTTTGAAACTCTTCTCAAAGTTTCGATAGAGAACAGATCTCCCAATCCTCCTTTCTTGGTTTCCTTGAGGTAATCTTAATTTCTTTTGTCTTCTTGTAGCTAGTTTAAGCCTCTCTTGATATCTCTTGTGATTCGAGTACTGTTATTGGTTGTTTGTATACTTCCTTTGAAAATGAGATGTTGTAAAAGTCTCCTTTTTATGAAACTGATATCATTTCTGTGATCCTTGTTGAACTCTGGTCACATTGGTATGATCAAAATTTCAAAATGATGTCTTTTGATGTGGACTCCTAAAACACCATTTTAGCCTCTTTTTAAATTCGAGTGGGTATTTGACCCCGAATGCTAACGTTAGCCTTATTTATGAAATCTATACTAAATTATCTTCAATTAGGTATATAGAGCTCCGCGTTTGGGCCAAAGCACATGAACTTGAGGGATATAGATAGGTAAGGGGAGTTTATTATTTAGTTATAGTTTTGGTACCATAGTTGGGGCCAGGGAGTCCAACTATGAGGATATCTGTCTATCCCTACTGTGTGCTGGTTTTTAAGAAAAACTACATTTTTAACTAATGGGATGCGATGTATTTATGATAGATGTGTGTTTGTTCCTGTGTGTCCTCATTTTCAAGAAAAATTGTGTTTTTAACTAATGGGATGCGATGATTTGGCTTGTTGATTGATATAACTGTAAATGATATTATTATTATAATGATTGGATTTTTGGGAAAAGTCTTAATTATAGAAGAGACTCTGCCCAAAATTTTATAATATGTTTTCCTATTTAATTCTTTTTTCAAATTTTTAAATGGGCATAAGAGTGTGTTTTGTATATTGTAGTCCTCCTCTTTGATTTAGAATTTTCCTAAAACTATCAGTCTTTTGATATGATGAATTGTGAATATATGAACTTTGGGTTGTCTGAAGACCTGAGGAATGTGAATCTCAGACATATGTATTATGTATAGATGTGAAATGTGATTGCTTGTGATGTCGTTGATTATATTGAAATTGAGATGCCATTGATGTAGTTGATGATGTTTAGATGAGATGGTGTTGATGTAGTTGATCATGTTCAAATGATATGATATTGATATGCATTGGATGATTGGTTTGTTGAGGGTGTATTGGAATCATGTTTTTTTGTTAATGATTGTGGTGGGTAATGTTGTTTTCTTCCCAATTGCTGTTAATCTAATGTTTGTTGGTTTTATATAATAAACTCACCCTTGCATTTGTTGTACCGTGTGGTTGGTACCTATGATGATCGCGAACTTTCGTTCGTGGGAGCAGATGAGCAGCAGTAGGTGACCTTGGAGGGAGATTCTTTTTGCTGGAGCTGCCAAGCCGACGTGGTGACGTTGAAATTCTTTTTCGGAAGGAGTTGTGTTTCGTTAATCAACTCTTTCTTAGTTAGTTCTTCGATTCTTTTTGTTGGTTATGTAAGATTCCAGGTGTAAATATATGTAAAATCAAATGAAGTGTTGATATGTAAATGATATGTATTGGTTCAATATATGCATACATGTGTATTCAATTATGTAATGGTATCGTGTCTATAATAATTGTATTATCGCGAAAAACTTACTACCATTTTCATTATCAATTTAATGAAGTTTTCATTAAAAGTTAAATTCTTGTGTGGTAAGAGTAGATGATACAGTAGCGACGAGGCGGGTCGTTACAGGGTGTATGACGGGTTACCCTTGTGAGAAAGGATTTGTTCCTAGCCAGGTCATACATTGATGGTGCCTATGATTGTATATTGTGTATGTCCACGTGGGGTACATTGACTGATCGGATAACCTTGCGAGGGTGGGTTTACGAATTTTAAGCATCCAAAGAGAGAATGAGATTGTTTAAAATTCCAGTCCCTATCTATCCATGGTCAATGTATCGGTGATGTTGTGTATGTACATGGGGGTGCATGACTGGATAACCTTGCGAGGGTGGGTTTACGAATTTTAAGTATCCTAATAGAGAATGGGATTGTTTAAAATTCCGGTCCCTATCTATCCATGGTCATTGCATTGATGGTACCCATGTTCATACTTCATATTTCATGGATGGAAATAGAATAGTGGCAGTAAGTATGGGGATACTAGGGGGCATCACTCTGTTTGGAACTCACTTGTGACTCAGGGTTGATCACCATATGGGGGGGGAGGGCGACCAGTGCACGACAGGGTGACCTCGACGAGCTACTGCATCATTTTCCTAAAAGAGACTATTTCCATGAGAATGGTACCACATTGCATGCTAAGTGATGAGTCAGATGCATACATAATTCTAAACATGATTGTTTGAGTTGTGGAATGCATTGGATGATTGTTTTGTTGAACGTGTAATGGAATGATGGGTTTGTCGAGTGTGTATTGGACTGATGTACTTGTGGTAATGATAGGGGTAGTTAATGTTGTTTCCTTTCCAATGGTTGTTATCTGATGCTTGTTGGTTTTATATAATAAACTCACCCTTGCATTTGTTGTACCGTGTGGTTGGTACCTGTGATGATTGCGAACTTTCGTTCGTGGGAACAAATGAGCAGTAGTGGGTGACCTTGGAGAGAGATCTTCTTTTTGTTGGAGCCGCCAAGCCGATGTGATGATGTTGGAACTATTGTTGGAAGATGTGTTTTGTTAATTAACTCTTTCATAGTTAGTTCCTTAATCCTTTTTGTAGACACGTATATTTTTAATCGTAATTACATGTAAAACTAAATTAAATTCTAAACATGTGAACGAAGAGTACTGATATAGTATATGTATACATATGTATTCAATTGTTGTACTTGTATCGTGTGTATGATGATTGTATTATTGCGAAAAACTTACTACCATTTTCATAATCAGATTAATGAAGTTTTCATTAAAATTTGAAATTTACACGTCTAGAGTTTGTGATGCCGTAGCGACGAGGCGAGTCGTTACACCACCCAAGGGATGATCATATCCAAACTCTTCCTCAGCTTGATACAAAAGATCTTGAAAGGATAGCCCTTTGGAAATAGTACAGATTTTGAAGCTGCTTGGCTAGCCGTGAATGATGCCCGTCGAACAGCAGGTAAACGAAAACCCATTCTCTTTTGCTTGATTGAAGGAAGAAGAACAATCTCTAACTTGAAAAGAATGATTGAAAATACGAAGCTTGAGGAATGCAATAACTTGTGTTATTTGTGTTGACTGAAGACCAAGAATTGTGTATATATAGCTTTTAAGATTCTGTAGAAATTAAACTCGATTCCCAAAGAAAGTGACTATTAATGGATGAAGGGCATACACATGAGATATCACATGGTGTTGTCTTCGATTCAACTGTCAAGGATAAGTTGTGAATACTTGTGTAACCCACCTTATCAAACATTAATTGGCCAACACAAAGCCTCCACATGTAACCAAACGAGACACGCCTCAGTGAAACGTAACGTTTATTCATGCATTAATTGGTATTCCATATTTTTGTAAACATGCTCTGGACATGTTCTGTTCATGTTACATCAAAGTACAACTGGAAGGTAATTTCTGTTAATGTTCTGTTCATGTTTTATTCTGGATAATATTCAGCAAAAGGAATGAAGCTCACCTCCTAACATCAAAGAGAATATACTCTGATAAAGCAGAAAAATGATAGTCGGCCATAACAGAAAAAACATGTATTTCATGTTAGATTTACAGAGAGATTAACATGTTGTGTTTCATGTTTCTTGTGCTTAGTTTTCTAGTTTTATTCATTTAATTTTTTGTCTTGATTTCTTTAGTTCTCAAGGATTTCTTATTTTGTTTAATTTGTACACACATATATTTTCTACATTAGCTAAATTAGTATAAATTTTCCCTTACTCAATTTGGAAATATGTTATTCTCTATAATGATCATTAATATGATCAATTTGATGCAGGTTGGATATATCGCCACATTGATTGTGCTCAAATCTATGGCAATGAGAAAGAGGTAATTGTCAGAACTTAGTGTTTGTTTGGTGTTGTGTTATCTTGATTCAATGGAAATGTGTTTTCTTACAACATTCTCTAGGATATTTTGGTA
Organism: Glycine tomentella; assembly: GCA_007407185.1. Classification (NCBI taxonomy): domain Eukaryota; kingdom Viridiplantae; phylum Streptophyta; class Magnoliopsida; order Fabales; family Fabaceae; genus Glycine; species Glycine tomentella. The sequence goes on from PYAF01003790.1 coordinate 36,163, forward strand.
CATAACATAGTTTCTTCAAGTATCCCAGCAATCAAAGTATCAAACTAGTGAAGGTCTTGATGCACATGCCCTTAAATTCTTGGCATTTGAATTAGTTATTTACTATTTGGGCCACTATATATCGATGCATTTTTAAATATTAAATTTCTGATTTTTAAATTCCCTACATACATATTATTTATTATTATAATAATATATAGTTGCAATATGAATTAATAAATTAATTAGGCCACAATATATATTTGCATTTTTAAATATTAAATTTCTGATTTTTATTTTTTTTTAAAAATATTCTAAGACGGTTTTTTCTTAGAATTATTAATTTTTTTATTTTAAAAAAGACATTCTAAGACGGTTCTTAGGAAAATCGTCTTAGAATGTCACATTCAAAGACGAATATAGGCTAAGAATCGTCTTTGAATGTCCCATTCTTAGACGGTTCTTAGGAAAACTGTCTTAGAATGTCACATTCTAAGAGAGTTTTCCTAAGAACCGTCTTAGAAATGATTTTTTTTTTAATTTTTTATTTATTTTAAAAGAATCCTTAGAATCGTCTTAGAAGGACCATATTCTAAGACGATTTTTGTTAAGAACCGTCTTAAAAAGTGAGGCTACAAACACAGTTTTATAACCCTTTTTGAAAATGATTATTTTCGACGATGCTTGATACAAAGACGGTTGTACAACCGTCTTTGTATAGGGTGTAGAACCATCTTTGAAAGACTCTTTATTTTAGTGTACTTAGTAGAATATATAATGCATTCTTAAATAATTAATTGAGTATAAAATTTATGATATGAATATGTAAATTTTTAATATCATTAGTATCATATTATAATGCAAAATACATCTCTATGGCAAGCTCTCTCTATAAAAGCATTTAAAATAGTTAGTCCACTTATTTTTAAAATATTTTAAAGTTGTGCTTATTAGTTTTGGCAACTCGACAAAAAATATTTCAGACCTTCACCTGATATTTCCTCTATAGATTTTTATCTATAACAACATGATCAACAACAAGAAATCCAAAATAATAAAGTATCTAATAAATAAAAATATTTTGAGAAACAATTACTATATTATTATTGTTGTTATGGTGATGCTAATAAAATACACTAATAATGGTCAATAATCTTACTTTCTTTGTTTGATTTTGACCTTATAAATTTTAAAAGTTTCAATCTTACTTTTGTACCTTAAAATCTGTTACATGGTTCTTTCATGAATATGCAACGTGAGATTGGCGTATTGACACGATGACCATTTGGTATGCAACGTTACTCTAGGGGAATAGAGTGAATTTTTTAAAACTTAGAAGATGAAATTCAAATCCAAAATAAGACAAGGGACTATAAGAGTATTTTAACCTTAACATTATTACTTTTTTTATTTGATGCAATTAAAATAATTATAATTAAATTCATGAATGAAATGTTTTTACAAGGAACCAATTTATTGAACAAAATGATAAAATTAATAATGTGGAAATTGACTTTCAATATTCTATTTATTATAAAACAATGCATTTGGTACATCTAATGTACCTAAATTAATGATGAGAATATATTTTCTTTTAAATAATTAATATAAAATTTAAATAATAAGAAATAGAAGGGAAGACAATTAGTGATTTCTATAAAGGTATTTTTCAAACCTGCAAAAATTGAATGTGGCCTACATTGAATTAATAGAATTTATTTATTGTTTCTAAATAATTAATTAATACATGCATTTAGGAAATAATTTAAATTGAGATTATTACTATTACATTATATTGTAACAATTTTACATGATTACATCCTTGTTGTTACATTACGCCCATTGACATATATATGCAGCACTTTGTTCTAAATCATGAAATTTCATAAAATATTTTATGAATACAAACACAATTGTAAATACAATGAAAGAAATAACAGAAATTTTCAGACCACATTTTTAATTACTTTATTTGGTTAAATTTTAATTGGAAACTTAAAAACTAGGAGAAAGAAACATTAATATATACATTGAGAGAAAATGGTCAAGAGAGCGTATTCCTAGCATTTCTGATAAAGTAATTAAAAATAAAAAATGAAGAAAATGGACATTAATATATACATTGCTCATAATATACTTTGAAAACACTAAACTTTCATACATTGACCATTTCCATTCATGTTAATTGTTTCATATATAGAAAGATAATGCAAAACAATGAACTTGGTTCATTTCCCCATCAATCGCCTTCAAAAGATAAAATGAGACCTCATCATATTTTTAAATTAAGCATCACATTCCATTACAAATAATAACCTTTCTTCAAGTATTTCCTCATCTTTATCACTATCATCTAACAATGGCTTGCTTTCTCCCATGCCCAGACCTAGGTACCAATCTGATTGTTTCAAAAGAAGAGTTCTTTAGCTTTCACAACATTGATCGTCAACTCTTCACCCGTTTGGTAGTAGTACTAGGCCGGGACACCAGCCAATCTACCCATGTCATGGCCTTCATTATGTGGCTTGAAAAACAATGCAAGGATATGAAAATGATAAAGAACATGCTCCAATGGTCTGACACCATGATTGATAGTCTTGCAGATGAGGTCATCTTGGTTTTGAATTGCGTTGAGAGTTCCCAATTCCCTTATGATGATGTTGTTAACGATGAAACATTGCCTTTGATCAAAACCATCCTACAAAACAACGTTGCAAATCTCAAATATTTTTATGACAATCGTGTCACTATCATTGGCGCAGTAACCAAGTTACTCAACAATGTTTGTGTCAGAGCCTTCACGGATATAGTGCATGAAGTGCAATATGTGAAGGCTACGAAGGAACAGAACTTGCAAATCGCAAATATTTATGGAACTGATCCATATGCAAAACAAGCAGTATATTATACTCCACTGCCTAGTGCTACTTTTGTATCCCAACACGTTGCAATACCAACACCACAATGGAGTGAAGGGAATTCAAGCTCCGATGAGACCAATATCAATCATCCATCAGATACTTATGATGTTTCATACCAAACAGACTTTCATCAAAATTTCAACGAGCTATTGGCCATGCTGAATGAAACTAGTATTACTACTAGTACTAGTGATGAGAAAAAGGAGGTGCCAATTGATGATAGAATTATCTTTATGACATTCTCTAAAGGGTACCCCATTTCAGAGGCTGAAGTACGAGAGTTCTTCACAAGGTACAAAATTTTGATTTACTCTCAAAACAAAACAATAAGTATATACTATTATTTATTAGTATTAAATTTGGTTAGCCTCCATTTGAACTTTGAATTACATGTGCACCTTGTGTTTATTTATTTATTATTATGTGTCATCTTAATTATTAAACCCAAACAATGACTAGTATTAGTTGATTTTCATATGAAAAATGCCTAAAAATGTTTATACAAGCCCACTCATATTTTCTGTGAAAATATAAATTTTTAACAATTTTTTATTTAGTTTATGCTTAATGAAATACAAACAAATGTCTTTCTTATTGATTCTTGTTCTACATATTTTATAATAAATACACTATTTTTCATTTATACACTAACAAACTTGAGTTTTATTTGTTAATTGAGAAACGTTGATGTTTGATTGATCAAATGCCAGCAGCATTACGATAGTTTACATATATAGTTTTGACTATGTATTTTGGAAAATTCTATAATGTGTTTTTACTTTACAGTATATACTTGAAGATTGCTTTGTATTTTAACCATTAAAATAATATTTGAAATAGCATACAATTTGTCATAATAAAATTTATGCTAATGCAACTAACACACAATAAATAATTAACTGAATTTAATCGTTCTTTAGTCTACCAATGCAAAATTAAGTTTTAGTTACATTATGTTTTGATTGACTAAACATATATTTGTTAGTGGAGAATTTCTCCCTTTAGCCAAAAAAAAAAAATCCCGTCACCAAAAGATTATAATGTGATCATTTTTTAATCAATACTTTTGTTTAGTGATCACTTTAGTAATTTCATTCAGAATTTCTTTTCAATACTTTGTTCATCCTATATCATATGGGTCTTCCTTCTCATTGTTTCTTTTTTCTTTTTTTACATTACTCTTTTTCTACTTCATTTTTTCTATCAAACAGAAGGTACGGGGATATCATTGAAGCATTTCATATGCAAGATGTGGTTCCACCACAACAACCATTGTATGCTCGCATAGTGATTCGCACTGAGGCCATACATTTCATTGATCATTTGCTCGAGAGCACAAATAAAGTGAAGCTCTCCATCAATGGGAAGCACGCTTGGGCAAGAAAATATGTTCGCAAGGGTAACAAGTCACCAATGACTTCTCGAGCACCTTCCCCAACTTCAACAAGACCATCTTATTGATAATCAATTTCCTGAAATGGGTTCAGATGCTTCAATTATGAGAACATGTTAAAGTTGTGTTGTCAATCTTGACATGGCTTGAAGTTTCTAAGGGTTAGTGTTGAGCATAGCAGATTTTGAAAGAACATTTGTTTGTTTTTTATATTATATTTTTTTATGGAACTTTTTAAGTCGTTGAACTTAATGTTTGGATTAAGTTGGATTCAAATAATTACTGTAGTCATCTTTAATTTGCTGATTGTTTATTATGTTAACTAGCTTTGATTATATGCATGCTTATACTTGTCATGTTAGTGTATTATTGGATGTGAAACAACTTATATCCACTTACACAAACATATACTACGTGATTTGAAAATTTTATTATCAAAAATCAATTGATATTCACATTTCCTAGACTTGAATTTAAATTGTGAAGTTTCTTACTTGCTTTTGGGGAAAAGCTTTAAAAAAATTGAATATATGTAGTAAAATTGAACCAACTCGAGATGAATGTTGAGATTTTGTCTCAAGTAGCCTAAACATTTAAGTCTTGTTTCTTGTTTTTCTTATGCTGTGTATATATATATATATATAGATAGATAGATAGATAGATCCTTGGATGCTTAAGAAGTATATCCTTTGTCGCACCTCCATATCCTAAAAATATTGTATATAGGAATGTCCATTCTCCCCTCAAGTGAAAAAGACTTGTTTCAAATGAGCCATGTATCTAGCAACATGATATCACTCTTCACTAATGCAATCCATATCTTAATGACCATATTAGTGCTTCTCAAATCCAAGAGTCACTTCATACTTGTTGCATGTTAGTGGTTTTGGTTTGAGATTATTTAACTGGTGTATCAAATCCAAGAGCCACTTTATGTGTTCCAGACATTTGTTCCAAGGGTTAGATATCCTTGTACTCCCTATAATAAATTTTCTTTGGCTGTTAAACAAAATCCTTGTTAATGCTCTTCACTAAGAGCACTTGTAGTATTTAATTACCAAACTATATATGTTTCTCCAATATACTTCAAAAACCTTAAACTCTAATTAAAGAGTTAAGATTTAATACACAACTTGAGATGGTAATTAATTTAGGTTTTCTAAATTTTCCATAAATGATATCTTGCTGAGTATGTATGATTTGTCACTACATTAGTCAAGCTGTTCCTTGCTCCATGTATATACTTAAGGTAACAACACCAATAGAATGAAATTGATTAGAACTTCATTTTTTAGCCAATCGAAATCCCATTTAGAATAAAAAACATTTGAAACTTTTAGACCAAATTCCTTACATGGATAGATTGTAGAATTTATCCAACTGATTGAAAACCCAATTTTCATCCCATCAAGAAACCTTATATTGTTAAGAGCAAAACCTGAAACTTAATGAATAACTATCCTTCATAGAAAGATTTTTAATTTTGTTTACATTTCATATGTGTTGGAGCATTTTCATTATTTAAAAAATAAATTGATTTTTTCCTTCTTTAAAAAATAAATATATGTACACCTTGCACTAGTTTAATATTGTATTTATTCTACAAAAGAGCAGTGGTAGTTATACACTCTCTAACACACTTTTTTTAGCGCACTCTCACGAAAAATATCAGGTGTTTATTGGTAGTGTTTTTTCTAGAAGTTTCAAAACATCGAGAAAAAGTTGTAATTCTAGTAGATAATATGATAACTGTTACAATTAACTACATTTTTTTTGGCTGCTTAAGTTAAATTTGCTAGCTAAATGGCATTTGCATTTTTATTGGATACCAAAGGTATTTGGTATAATTTGCTCTAATTTAGATATGAGGAATTGAACCAGTTAGTTCCAAATTATTCTTACATCGTCCTTGTGGTGGAGGGATTTATGGTCCATATGCATATAATGGGTGGTTCAGGAATAATGTTGTTCGAGCTGTTGGTAATGGTAAGAGCACTCAATTTTGGATGGATATCTAGGCGACAGGTCAGTGTTTGACGGAAATATTTTCTTGGCTATTTCAGAATTCTAGTTCAAAAAATGGTGTAGTGTCTGATATGGGTTTTTGGAGTTTTTCTTAGTGGATTTGGGATTGACAGTGGAAGCGAAGTTTATATCACCACTATAAAAAAGACTTCTTAGAACGGTTAAAGATGATATTTAGATCAGTTGTATGGTCATTCTAAAAAGTCATATTATAAATGATCTTTTTAGATCGGTTATATCTGTTCTAAGAGGTTCAATTTTTAGAACAGTTATTTTGCAACCGTTCCAAAAAGATAATACATTAGAACGATTCTTTCTTGTAACTTATTTAAAATGTTAATCTTTTAGATCGATTGTAGGAAAGAATCATTCTAGAAAGTTATGTTTTTTAGAACGGTAATTTCATAAACCGTTCTAAAAAAAGTAAACAATTTAGATTGATTATGGCTATAACCAATCTAAAAGATTTTTGTAAATAGAATCACAACCAAACATACATACCATAACACAAACAAGTTGATCCACAACTTATTTTTCATTAACTTATAATAGCAAAATATACTAAACTACTACTACTAATTAATAGCAAAGAAACTAGCTCAAACTTTCTAAATAAATTATTCTACTCATTACACCTATATACACAAAAAATAGATTTATCACAACCTTATATATGTGCCAGCATATAAAAACATAAGTACTTATTGGGTTCTAACAAATATCCTAAACAAATAAGTTTACATATTGACAACCTCAAGAAAATAATTTGCCTAATGGTGTCGGATGTCAACAATATTCTCAATAGGCATTGGACCCAGATTGTTGAGGACCTACAATTTTTTTTTTTTTTTTAAAACCTACAATGAAATATTAGCTAAAAAAACAACAAAGCATAATTAATTTGACTTGTTGAAAATTGCCTTACATCTTTCCATGAATCAACAATATGAGTGGTGACAATTGACACTACAAATTAACATCGAATTTAAATATAATTATGAACTGTTTAAGTATTATAATTTTTATTTGATAGTCGGTTTGAAAACTACTTACACGAGGGAAAATTCAGCAAGACTTCCTTCTACTTGTTCACCGTAAACCCACCAACCTCTGATATCTGTCCATAGCACTAAATAACATAAGAAAATAATCATGTGAATTACATTATATGGTTTTTTGGAATTATAGATACATGAGAAATAAAATGTTTTAGAAATAAAAACATATGATTCAACTATGTTTTTCATTTGTTGGTCGATGTTCTTCTTGCTTAATGAACACAATAACACCACAACAATTCGCTTAGGACAAAGAATCAACAATTGCTAGTGGCTCCTACATTGGAGATAATTTGAAATAACTTATAAATTAACTACAACTTACCAATGAAAGTAAAGTAACACTTATTTTTTCCTTCATGTGGCCTATTTTGCAAATAGCACTACTACAAAAAAAACCTTCAACATTGGTTCTGGAGGACTTTTAACATAGATTTAGAATCGGTGTTGAATCGACTGTCTTTGGAAGTGGGCAACTTTTGACGATGGTTCAAAAATCAACATTAAGGGCACCTTTTTACATTTGTTGTAGATACAATCGATGTAGAAAATGTCTTAGGTTTCATTTGTGAAACAAAAGCCATATCACAATAGAGATTTCTAAATGAAGATCTAGTGGATACTCCTCTTGTAACTTCACCAATTATATTGTCAAGGGAGAGATCTCTTGTAGTTCTTCAGTCTTTTGGCTCTTGGACTGGTGTTGATGGTTTGATTTCAGCAATTGGTTCTTCCTTTTCTTTATCCATTGATCCATCAAGTTGTATAAATTCTTCTAAAGGACCTGTATCATTTTCACACTTTTTTTTTCTCTTTTGAGGAGTTAGATTCATCACAAATAACATGAACTGATTCTTCCATGCATAAAATTCTTTTATTGAAGACTCTATATGCTTTACTTTATAATGAATATCCAAGAAATATGACTTCATCATCCTTAGCATTAAACTTTTCAAGTGATTCCTTACTATTATTTAAAACAAAACCCTTGCAGCCAAATTGTAACATCCTTCCAATTACTATATTATGCCTAGGTCATAATACGTAATTAGAAGATGTTAACTTTTCTAATGTAAAATTTTTAACCAAAATTGATTAAGAAAGACATAACTCAATATTAGAAAATTACACTTATATTGAGCCTGTAGAGACTTTTTGGTCTCTTTAATAAATTACAGCTTAGTAATAACTTGTAAATAATATTCCCTACAATAATAGTAATGTCCATATATTACAAAGCATATAACAAAATACTACAAGTCCACAACATTAAAAGAAATCTTCCAACTTGTCCTCACTCTGTAGCTCCTCCTTTTGATTTACCTGTCTGGAATGACACAGGAACATACTAAAACAGTGAGAATTCCAAAGAATTCCCAGTAGGTGAAAATTTGCTTATCATACAGTGTCATCGTCATCATTCCAGCTACTTCGGTTTATTAAGAAAACATGTGAACAATTATAGTTGATTTTTAATTTCATAAACATATAACCCGAAGTAGATTCATTTTATTCACAAACACTTAAAAATAAGTTCATACTTCATCATTAATGGAAGCATCATTTTCAATCATGTCAATGCATATCTTACCTTTGTTATTTTTCCTCTTTAATACCCTAAACTAGACAATGAGCTCATTACTAGACTTAGGTTGCTTATGCAGGGTCGTGTTCAGCTCAATTGTATCACTCTTTGGAGTCCCATAGGGTCGTGCTCAACTTAACTGTATCACCCTTGAGTCAATATATCTTTCCCATAGGGTCGTGCTCGGCTTAACCGTATCACCCGTTGGGTACCATCCGGGTCATGCTCAGCTTAACTGTATCACCCTTCAGGTACTATCTTTCTTTAGTCTTTCCCTCAAGGTCGTGCTCGACTTAACCGTATCACCCTTTGGGCACCATCAGGGTCGTGCTCGGCTTAACTGTATCACCCTTCAGGTCTTATCTTTTTATCTTTCTTAATGCTCAATGACATGCAAAGCTACATAACTCATTTCATATTATGCCACAAAACATCAAGATTTCATCATCACAAAAGAAAATCATAACAAAGAACATCATAACAAGAAGATTTCTTACTACATATGATTCGGTTCTTCCAATAATCTATACTCATCTAACAATCATTAAATTCCCATATTTTAGTATGTTAAACTAGACTTCCTAAGATTTCTAAAAATGTATCACATGCCTCAATTGGAGTTATAAAACTCTAGATATAATATTTTACAAATAGAACTTCAAATCTGCCAGCAGTCTCAAAATTCCACACTAACATCTCCTAGTGTTTTCACGATTGCAAGTAGTAAACAATCTAGTTTTAGCTGAAATTTTTATATGTTATATTTGACAATTAGATCTTTAATTCCATATATCATACACCTAATTTGAATAAGAAATAAGAGAGAAATAAATTTATCAAAACGGATGGCAGAAGTTGTTTGGGTGTGGATAGTTTCAGACAGCTTGAGCTAAAATAATTTCTGGGCATGATCCACTACTTAGTTTGGTCCAATATTTTAGGAAAACATAGAGGACATCCTAAGCTTTAAAATGAGTGGTCAAACATCTAATTTGGTTAAGTATAGAGGGAGATATGGAAATTTCAAAACAGTCCAAAATTCAGCTTACAGCCATACGAATTATCTCAAGAATCAAATGATAAAATGAAACTAACTTTCACCTTCCTCAAACAAGTTTGCTTCCAATTCCTCCAAGTATTTGGCTGCACCTTAAGGTCTTGAAAGAATGACAGGCTTGTCTAATATTTGATGCTTTGGAAAGGAAAGGATGAAAATGAAATGAAAGAGATGAGAGAGATTCACGTGAAGGTGTAGTAGGATGAAGTCTTGAAAATGACTTTCACTTAAGGCCTCCCTTCTCCCCTTTATATAGAGTTTGGAAAATAATAGAATATTTACAAAAGTCTCCTAAGTCATGATGCTTCCATTACAAGTGTCCCTACACTTGTCATGACCTTTACAAGTGTCCTACCACTTGTCAAGATTTTGAAGCTTCTTCCTTCTTTCTTCTAAGTGTCCCTCCACTTGGCAAATCATGAAGCTTCTCCATGGTTCTCCATCTTTCACGTGAATACTAGAGGAAAGGAGAAAAATATTACTTCATTTCATGTTACCTTGTATCCATATTCTTCAAGGCATGACACCTTTCTTCCAAATGTTCTCTTACTTGGCATGTTCATGAAGTTTCTCTCTTCTTCTAGCTTATTCACGTGGACAACAAAGAAGGAGGAGAGAATTTACTTTCTTTCATGCTACTTTGTATAAATAATTCCCAAAGCATGATGGCTTCTTATCCCTTCATCAAGGGTGGCTTACAAGTGACTAGATGTTTCTTAAGCCTTCATAATTGTATCTTATCATTTTAATTTATGAAGCTTAAGATATTTTTCTATTTATCATGTTTTCATTTTCTTAAAGAGAAGAA
>PYAF01003790.1:52748-68010 GCA_007407185.1 Glycine tomentella
TTTCACTCAAAGCCTCGTTCAATTAGCCTCTTAGGCTCAACATAACACAATCAAGGCTCTAGCACGTCTGATATCCACCAATAAGTGACTTTACACCAGTCACCCATGCAACCTCAGAGCCAAGATTCAAAGTCATCTAAATCAAAATCTGAAAGCTAATCCTTCATTACTAACTCGCTCTGAGCAAGTTTCTCTACTGAACCCTGGGCTAATTCTAGTCCCAGCTCATATGGGTCACTATTCACAGGAAACCCCAAATCCCAAATTAACCGGAGAAACTCGAGTTTCTTACCTCAGCGACGACTAGAAAAGCTGCAGGACTGCTTTCCTAAGCTCGGTTGTCTCTGCTAAGCCCTGATTCCTCGCCAAACTCAAGTTCCAAGGGTTTTCCTCCCAAGAGGAAATCTCACCAAAATGGGTTTTTGAAAGAAAAGGATGAAGGATTATAGCTTCCTCAGAGTTTCTCTCAAGTTTCAAACCTAAAGGGACGTATTAAGGCTAATATATAAGGTCCTAAAAGCTTGGAAGTAGCTCCAATGGAGGCTGGGAGGTCCAAGGAAGAAGAAAACTGGTTTTCCTCTCCTTTTTCCGCGTTTTGGCCCTTAAATACTGCCCCTGACCGACATGCGGCGCCCTTGGCGCCACCTTGGCGCTGATGGCGCCAAAGTCCAGTGCATCTGGCGCCCTTGGCGCCATTTTGGCGCTCCTGGCTCCAGTTTCCAGCACCTGTGGCGCTCTTTCTGGCGCTCTTGGCGCCAGACTCCGTCGCTAATTCTGTCGCTAAATTCGTCACTAAGGCTTTTGCGACAGAATTTTATAATTTAAATTCTTATTTCTTTTACTCCTTTTTATAAAAAACCTAGGTTATTATATTCTCCCCACCTTTTTAAGAATTTTGTCCGCAAAATTAGAATGATACCTGGTAAACAACTCGAGATACAGTTGTACTAGCTCCTGCTCTCGTTCCCAAGTCGCCTCCTCAGGTAATATTCCTTCCCATTGTACCTTAACTATGGGAATGGTCGTCTTGCGGATCTGCTTCTCCATTCTGTCTAGAATCCTCAAGGGCCGTGCAGGACTCGTCAGATTCTCTCTGATCTGGACTGTGTCAGGCTCAACCACGTGTGAGGGATCTGTCACATACTTCCTCAACTGAGACACGTGAAACACATCATGCAGCCCTGACAACTGGGGAGGCAAAGCTAGCCTGTAAGCCACTGGTCCTATTCTCTCAAGAATCTGATATGGACCAATGAACCTAGGACTCAGCTTCCTCACACCCAAAGCTCGTCCTACGCCTGTCATTGGAGATAGTCTCAGAAATACATGATCACCCTCCTCAAACTGCAAGGGTCTGTGCTTCTGATCATAATAACTCCTCTGTCGACTTTGAGCCTTCATCAACTTGTCTATGATCATCTTGATCTGCTCAGAAGTCTCTTGAACCATCTCAGGTCCAAGGAGCTGTCTTTCTCCTACCTCTATCCAACACACTGGAGTCCTGCACCGTCGGCCATACAGAGCCTCCAAGGCACAAGCTCTCAGCATATCCTCTAGAGTCTGGATGGTCCTCTCCGTCTGACCATCTGTCTGAGGATGGTAAGTTGTGCTGAGTCTGAGCTGGGTCCTAAAAGCATCCTGAAGTGCACCCCAAAAGCGGGAGGTGAACTTAGGATCTCAGTCGTTGATAATACTGTCAGGGACTCCATGCAACCTCACTATCTCCCTGACATATAACTGGGCCAGCTTCTCTGTAGTGTAGTCAGATCTCACTGGCAAGAAATGAGCAGACTTGGTCAGCCTGTCCACAATTACCCAGATGGAATCACATCCATTCTGAGTCCTCGGTAATCCTTCCACGAAATCCATGGAAATTTTGTCCCATTTCCATTTAGGAATCTCTAAAGGCTGAAGCAGACCAGATGGTCTCTGATGCTCAATCTTTACCTTCTGACACATTAAGCACTTGATCACATGTTCAACTACATCTCTCTTCATCCCTGGCCACCAGAAACTTTTCTTCAGATCCTGGTACATCTTGGTGGCTCCTGGATGAATGCTGAACTGACCCTGATGTGCCTCAGATAGGACGACATCTCTCAACTCGCCCTTGGGCACCACAATACGACCGTGGTATCTCACCAAGTCCTGATCCTCCCAGGAAACATCCTGTTGGCCAATCATGGTCCTCACAGCCTCATCCTGCTGCTGAGCTTCTTGGATCCTCCTGATCAGCTCATTATCCACCTTGGTCCTGCTCAACTTAAGACCCTGGGCACCTTCGGTCACTGTCAGGTGCATGTCTCTGAATTGCTCAATCAGCTTGCAATCATCATCAAACATGCAGCAGTCACATTCTTCCTGCTTAAGGCATCAGCAACCACATTGGCCTTGCCTAGATGGTATTTCAGCTCGAAATCATAGTCCTTCAGGAACTCCATCCAGCGCCTCTGTCTCATATTCAACTCTTTCTGATCAAAGAGATATCTGAGTCTCTTGTGGTCACTGAACACTATCAACTTGGCACCATACAAATAGTGCCTCCAAATCTTCAGAGCGAATACCACAGCTGCTAACTCCAGGTTATGAGTAGGATAAGACTCTTCGTGAGTCTTCAGTTGCCTGGAAGCATAGGCAACAACCTTCTGATCCTGCATCAACACACACCCTAGTCCCCACTTGGATGCATCACAGAACACCTCGAAGACTCCTTCAGGATCAGGAAGAGTCAACGCTGGAGCTGTGGTCAGCCGCTCTTTTAGCTCATGAAAACACTGCTCACACTCATGGGTCCAGACAAAAGGAACCCCCTTCCGTGTGAGTCGAGTCAGAGGTACCACCAACTGGGAAAAACCCTGGATGAACCTCCTGTAATAGCCAGCCAATCCCAGGAAACTCCAGATCTCATACACGTCCTTGGGCCTCTCCCAGGACATCACTGCCTCTATCTTGCTGGGATCCACAGAAACACCAGCTGCTGAGATCACATGGCCAAGAAACTTTACCTCTGTCAACCAGAATTCACACTTGGCCAACTTAGCATACAACTGCTTGTCCCTCAAGATCTGAAGGACTGTCCTGAGATGCTCTGCTTCCGTCTTGGAGTAGATCAGAATGTCATCGATGAACACCACCACAAACTGATCCAGAAAAGGTCTGAATACCCTGTTCATATAATCCATGAACACAGCTGGGGCATTCGTCAGACCAAAAGGTATGCTCAAAGTGACCATACCTAGACTGGAAGGCTGTCTTAGGTATGTCTGCAGGCTTGATCTGAATCTGGTGATATCCGGATCTCAGGTCTATCTTGGAGAACACTCTGGCTTCCCTCAGCTGATCTAACAGATCATCAATACGAGGCAGAGGATACTTGTTCTTCACAGTAACCTTGTTCAACTGCCTGTAATCCACACACAGTCTCATACTGTCGTCCTTCTTCTTCACGAAGATTACCGGTGCTCCCCAAGGTGAAACACTCAGTCTGATGAACTGCTTGGATAGCAGGTCCTCCAACTGCACCTTCAGCTCCCTCAACTCCAGAGGAGCCATACGGTAAGGTGCCACAGAGATTGGTCCCACACCAAGAACCAAGTCAATGGAGAACTCTATCTCCCTCTCTGGTGGTAACTGAGTGATCTCCTCTGGAAAAACATCCACAAACTCACTCACCACAGGGATCTGAGACAAATCATCACTGGACTTATCCTCTATCACACCCAAGAAAATGTAGCCCTGAGCTCCCTCTCTGATTGCCTTGCGAGCTTGCAAGACTGATAAGAATGCAGAGGAACTCGAACCTGACTCGTCAGAAGGCACAACAACCCTTTTCTGACAACAGTCTAGCATCACATCATATCTGGTCATCCAGTCCATACCTCGAATCATCTCAAGGGTAGGCATCGCTAGACATAACAAATCAATCATATAGGCTCTGCCCTCAAAGTAAAACAGCACGTCCTTGCAGCACGTGCTCACCTGACATCTCTCTCTAGATGCCGTGGTAACCTCCATCAGAGGGGCAAAACTGATCTTAGGTAGTCTGAGCCTATCAACAATCACATCCTGTATGAAGGAATGTGTGGCTCCAGAATCAAACAGTACTCTGACATCACAATCATCGATCAGAACTGTACCTCTGATAAGATCTGGAGCTCTAGCTGCCTCTCTGGCATCTACAGTGTACACCCGGCCTACTGTGGGTGTCGTCATCTCCACTGGAGTCACCTATGCCCGTCTCTCTGTCTGTGGGCACTCTCTGGATATGTGGCCTGACTTGCCACATCTAAAACATATGATCTGGCCTGTAGAACATGCTCCCAGATGCTCCTTTCCACAGACTGGACATTTCGGGATAGGTCTTCCCCGAGCTGACTCCCTCTTGAATCTGTCAGAGGGTGCAGAGACTCTCAACATCTTGCCCTTACCCTTTCCGGGTGGGCCAGAAACCCTGAGCCTCCTTCCCTCCTGTCTGTCTGAGGAAGTAGGCGGTCTGCCTCTCTGTATCTGCTGGATATTCTCCACTTGGTGTCTCTGTCTCACCAAGGTATCCATATCTTGCGACCCAAGACCGGCCACCAACACCTGAATATCATCTCTAAGTCCCCTCAGGAACTTAGCTGCGAGCACCTCGGCTTCAGGCATAGGTCTCTTGAAGTGTGTATACTGGGCCAGCTCATTAAACTGGGCCAGATACTCGTCCACTGTCATGGTTCCCTGGACGAGTCCATCAAACTCCGCCTGCTTCTGCTCCCGGGCCTCTCTAGGGAAATACCTGTCCAGGAAGCAGGCCTCGAATAACTGCCAGATAATCCCCTCTCCCCGGCCTCTCAGAAGTAGGACTGTGGTCTTCCACCACTTATGGGCGTCACCCTGAAGCATATAGGTTGCATACAGCAACCTCTGGTGATTGGGGCACTCCATCACCTCAAATATCTTCTCTAAGGCTTGCAGCCACCCTGCTGCAGCCGCTGGATCATAGCCCCCTGAGAACACTGGAGGGTCATGATTCCTGAATGTAATCAGCATCTTCCCTCTGGTTGCTACATCACTCTCAGCCTCTACCTGGGACATCTGGTCCCCTCGCTGTTGGCTCCCACCAGTCTGCTGGCGACTAGCCTCATCCTTATGCGCAGGAGGTGTGGAGGATGCTCTATCATCCCTCCTGAGGTTCTTCACCTTCTCTAACAAATACTGGTTAGCCTTCATTAAGGCCTCATTCACCTCTTGGGTGGCAGCGATCTCTCGTTGCATCTCCCCCTGAGTCTGTCGGTTTGTAGCCATCTGTTGTTGCATATCTGCCTGCATCTGTCTATTTGCAGCTAACTCTTGCTGCATGGCGGCTAGTGCAGCCGCAACTGGATCAGACTGGGCACTGGTAGCCCCACTGGTGCTTCTAGGTCTCACCATGTCACTACACATGTACATCACACAGTGAGTTGATCAGGCCCACAGTTAATGTTCCCCCATGCCATGCCCACGTCAAACAGTCACAGACAAGCACCAAATCTATTCCATACATAATGTTCTCATCAAGAAACTGCTCTGATACCATTAAATGTAACACCCCGTAGGCCTCCGGTGCGTTATCATTAATCGTATCAGTTTAGCGCTTAAAACATCAATTTAAATCTCAGCGGAAGCACATAATCGCTTTTCTTGATTCATTATGTATGGAATAAATACATCACAGAGAATACACATGCAAATCATCTAATTCACACCCCTGCTGATCCAGTTTATCATATCAAATATAGCGGTAGGCAGATAAACGAATAACCAATGACTATACTCAGGAGGAAAAAAATATCTCATATCATAATCGGTTCTGTACATATATATATATATATATATATATATATATATATATATATATATATACATCAGAGTCTACACCACCCCGTGGTGATGCAAAAGAATATCAGCCCTCACAGAGGGTATACAGAACTGTACATATACAGGTGTACACACACCATCCCTTATCAAGGGTACAAAACAAAACATAACAAAACTGAGCCTTCAAGCTCCCTCTGCTGCTCCTCTCAGTCAAGTAGCCATGTCATCACTAGGGCCGCCTGCCCTGAGACCGTTCTTCTCTTCTAGAAGAATCACCTGAAATCATAAATCTCCACACGGGGTGAGATACACATCTCAATAAGCTCAGGGTCCTTGGGAAATCATTCCCACCTTGACCCAACTATTCACAATGCACACACAAGGCAATCACACAACCAAATGGTCCACTGGCCCTCATAGCCACATATCAAGCATCCAAACATGGCAGATCTCATCAATGCCTGGCGGATCTCATCAACGCCTAAATCACATAGCAGAGAACCCTCAATGCCTAGCGGAGAACCCTCAACGCTTAAATCACAGGGCAGAGAACCCTCAATGCCCAGAACATATGGCGGAGAACCCTCAACGCCCAAATAATAGCATAATCAATCTCAAGTACATACATATCAATTTAAGCAATGCAACACCCAAATGCATGCATCATGAATCGTGACCATCACTCCCCCGGAGTGTGGTGTGCAACCATGCGGGAATTCATCCCCAAGGACACTGAACTTACCTGGCAAGGTCTCAGTCTGCGGTCCTGTCCCTGCACTGTGGCTCCCGCCACCAATAGGCTCACTATCATGCCCTAATCAAGACATATACAGTATCATATCAAAAACAAGCCCACAGGCATACAATTCACAGAGCATATCATATCAGAATTTCCCCTATCCTAGGGTTCAATCAAGCTCAGCCACTCTAGGCTATCACAGACCTTCACAAGGTCTCTCAAGGCTGCCTATAAAGCATCTGAGTCATCACAGACTCAATGCACAATGCATACAAAGCACAATATCACAGCCTCATAATCCAATTATCACTAGAACGGACTGAGTTTCACTCAAAGCCTCGTTCAATTAGCCTCTTAGGCTCAACATAACACAATAGAGGCTCTAGCACGTCTGATATCCACCAATAAGTGACTTTACACCAGTCACCCATGCAACCTCAGAGCCAAGATTTAAAGTCATCTAAATCAAAATCTAAAAGCTAATCCTTCATTCTAACTCGCTCTGAGCAAGTTTCTCTACTGGACCCTGGGCTAATTCTAGTCCCAGCTCATATGGATCACTATTCACAGGAAACCCCAAATCCCAAATTATCCGGAGAAACTCGAGTTTCTTACCTCAGCGACGACTAGAAAAGCTGCAGGACTGCTTTCCTAAGCTCGGTTGTCTCTGCTAAGCCCTGATTCCTCGCCAAACTCAAGTTCCAAGGGTTTTCCTCTCAAGAGGAAATCTCACCAAAATGGGTTTTTGAAAGAAAAGGATGAAGGATTATAGCTTCCTCAGAGTTTCTCTCAAGTTTCACAGCTAAAGGGACGTATTAAGGCTAATATATAAGGTCCTAAAAGCTTGGAAGTAGCTCCAATGGAGGCTGGGAGGTCCAAGGAAGAAGAAAACTGGTTTTCCTCTCCTTTTTTCGCGTTTTGGCCCTTAAATACTGCCCCTGACCGACATGCGGCGCCCTTTGCGCCAAAGTCCAGTGCATCTGGCGCACTTGGCGCCAGTTTCCAGCACCTGTGGCGCTCTTGGTGCCAGACTCCGTCGCTAATTCCGTCGCTAATTCTGTTGCTAAATTCGTCACTAAGGCTTTTGCGACAGAATTTTATAATTTAAATTCTTATTTCTTTTACTCCTTTTTATAAAAAAACCTAGGTTATTATAATTTGATTCTTCATTTTCACTTGATGATTCAAAAGTTGTTGACTCATTGTCTTTCCATGATATATAGGCTATCTTAGGCTTTCCTTCTTTCTTTTTCTTCTTTTCACCTTGTTGCTTTTTCAAGAAGATAGAGCACTCAGATTTAGTGTGACCAGGCTTACCACATTCAAAGCAAGTGAAGTTTGTGTTGTTGTTGTTGAAATTTGTGAACCTTTTGTTCTTGTTTCTTCTCATGAATTTGTTGAACTTTTTGACAATTAGATTCATGTTGTCATCTGTTGAATATAGGGGGAGCAACATGAAGAATGAAGCCTATGACTTAGAAGATTGTTTTGAGCTTTTCACATGCCTTGAAGATTGTAATTCTAATGAAGTGTAGGAGAAGGCAACCTTTTGACCATTGCATTGCATTCACATACTCATTAACATGCTTAAATGATTTTCATAAAAACATCAAAGCTACTCACTAATTGAAAAAGGATTTAATTGAATAATGTTTTTGGAAAAATATAATTTTACTGTTTTAGTCAATTTCATAACAGATTAATAGATTATTTAGTTCATGTTTAAAATTGGAAAAAGCTTTTATGAACATTTTAATCGATTACCTATCAGATTAATCGATTATTTGGCTCGTATTTGAAACTGGAAAGCTTTGGTGAATGTTTTAATTGATTACACACTTATTATAATCAATTACATAGTGTAAAATGTATTTTGTGCCTTGCTGTCATAATCGATTACCATCATTCGTAATCGATTACATAGGCCATTTGAAAAAGCCTGCTTTACTGCTTTAATCGATTACCATTATTCGTAATCGATTACATATGCTATTTTCTGAAACAACTCTTTTCTGACTTAATCGATTATTTTGTTCGTTGTTGAAACCCAAAATGTGCCTTGAACACTTTAATCGATTAAGTGACAAAATTCTGTTACAAAATGCTAACTTGAACACTTTTCTAGCACGTGTAATCGATTACAGGTTGATACAAAATTCTGTTATAAATAGAAGGAAGGCTTGGCTTGTTTTCTAACTTGAACACTTCGTATTTTCTAAGCATACACAAGCCTTCTAAGAGTTTGAAAGTGATTTTCTGGGTTCTCTAACTTCTTGTCTCACTCTTTAATCATCATGAGTTATTGAATGATTTTTGGGCAAGAAACTTCAAGAGTTTAATGGAGAGCATGTTTTGAAATTCTGTTTTCTGCTATTTAACCTTGATTGGTAATTCATATGCATTCACATTCATTGGATCATCAGGTTGTTTCTCTCCATAATCTTTGATTGTAATTTTGTTTTGGAATTTCTATTATTTGATGCTATTGTAAGTGAGTTCTTGAAGCTTCGGCTAGAGTAGTACTCTCTAGGAAAGAACAAAGTAGTGTTCTCTGGTTCTTGCTCTTTAGAAGTCTAATAGGGTTTTAGATTTCTATTCTTTATCTAGTGTAATAAAGGGAAGTTGTTGTAAAGCTTGTAAGAATAGAAATTTATAATAGTGGAACTCTAATCTAGTGTTGATTAAAAGAAACTAGATGTAGCTTCTATTGTGAAGTGAACCAATATAAATTGCTTGTGTTGATTTTCTTTATCTGTATCTCTACAAGTCATCTTGTTCATTTATTCTCGGTTTCATTATCATTAAACCCAACAAGTTCTGTTTTGAGCTGTTGGTTTCTTTAGCTGAGTAATTTGATTGAGTAAAAGCATTCTTGATTTTAAAAGTGATAAAGACCCTTAACTCTGATTTGATAAATAAATTTTAAAAGACCAAGTTTTAACCAATTCACCCCCCTTTTGGTTATTGTGGGTATTCCTATTGTTTTCATCATCATCTTCTTCTTCACTTGAACTTCTTCCTTTTCCACTTTAGAGGATGCAACTATCAAGGCTATGCTTTTATGTTTCTTGTCTGCATCTTCCACATTGGTTAGTTGTGACATTTCAAGTTCATATTCAAGAAGCTTACCAAAAAGTGCAGTCATGGACATCTTGGAAAAATCTTTTGATTAAAATTTGTTGTCACCTTTGGTTGTCATGGTCTTGTGAGGCACTTCAAGATTTTGATATTCAACTCTTCAGTATCAAAAATCTTCCCAAGACCAAGAAGATGATTTATTATGTGGGTGAATCTTGTTTGGAGCTGAGATATGTTTTCTGGGAAGTTCATCTTGAACATCTCATACTCATGAATCAAGGCATGCTTCCTTGATCTTCTAACTTTGTTAGGGCCTTTATGAGTAACCTCTAATATCTCCCACATCTCCTTTCCACTTTTGCACCTAACAGTTCTAAAAAATTTATCAGAAGAAAGTGCAGAAGTAATCATGTTCTTAGCTTTGAAATCATACTAAACAACTCTCTTTTCAGCATATGTCATTTCATCCCATTCTTTGGGAATCATATCATTACCAACGGTTTTTATAGGAATCACAAGGCCTTTTTCTATTGCTCCAAGCACCTGGGTCATTTGATTGAATGAAGATTTTCATTCTATTTTTCCAAAAACTAAAATGCTCTCCTTCAAACACCAATGGACGATTGAGGGAGGCATCCTCCTTGAAGGTAATTTGTGTGGTATTCATTTTCTTTTTAAAGAAAGATAGTGATCTTCAATAACACTCAAGAACCTACTCTAGATATCAATTGAAAAATAATAGGAATACCCACAATAACCAAGATGGGGGTGAATTGGTTTAAACTTGGCCTTTTAAAACTTTTTAGAAAATAAGAGTTTATAGGAAATCACAATGGAACCAAGAATACTTCAAATAAATCAAACCACTCAGCCCAAGAAAACAATTGCTAAAAATAGAACTTGTTGGGTAATGAAGATAACTCCAAGAATCAATGGTCAAGATAACAAGTAGAGATTAAGGAATAGAAAATAAGACAAGAATTTATACTGGTTCACTTCTCAAGAGAAGCTACATCCAGTTTCTTCTAATCAACATTAGATTAGAGTTCCACTATTATCAATTTCAGTTCTTACAAGTTTTACAACAATCACTCTTTATCAAACCTAGATAAAGAACAAAAATCTAAAACCCTATTAGATTCCTAATGATCAAGACATAGAGAACCCTTCTCTACTCTTCCCTCTAGAGAAACCCACTCTAGAAAAAGGTTAAAGAACCCTTACAATAATTTCAAACTATCAAGAATACAAAAATGAATTTACAACATGAGATAATGGAGAGGACAACCTGATGATCCAATGAATATGAATGAAAATGGTTTACCAATTAGAATTGAAATGCAGAAATCAAATTCAGAACTTTCTCTCCAAAATATCTTTGAAAATCTTGCCCAAGAAATCTTTCAATACACCATGAAGATTAAAGAGTGGGACAAGAACTTTGCTAACTCAGAAAATCCTTTCTAACTTTGAGAAGGCTTGTGTATGCTCAGAAAAATCGAAGTCTATAAGTTAAGTTTTCAGATAAGCCTTCAATCTATTAAATTATTATGTAATCGATTAAAATGTTCATAGCTCATTCTGGAAACTTGCAATGAGCAAAGTAATCGATTAATCCGAGTCGTAATCGATTAAAACAGACAGGTTTAATTTTAAAACAGGCTTGTGTAATCGATTACATATTGTGGTAATCGATTAAGGCAAACAGACACAATTCCAGATATACTTATGTAATCGATTACAAAATGTGGTAATCGATTAAGTCATTCAACAAATGAACTTCAGTAATCGATTAGGATTTATGGTAATCGATTAAAACAGGAAAACATGATTTCATTTTGTGCTATGTAATCGATTACAATGGCATGATAATCGATTAAAATGTTCTACATGACTTTCCAGAATTAAAACAGAAGCTTGTAATCGATTAATTCATTGTGTAATCGATTAAAGCAGTGGAATTTCGTTTTTCCAAAAACTTAACCATGAGAATTTATTTCTTTTGAAAACATGAATAACTTTAATGCTTTAATGAAATCATGTATGCAAGTTAATGATCATGTTCATGCAATGCAAGGATCATAAGATTAGCCTCTCATACACTTGAGCTAATCAAAAATTCATTGGCATTTGAAAAGCTCAAAACTTTCTTCTAAGGCACAAGCTTCATCTTTAGCTTCATGTTATTGCTACTCCCCCTATATCCAACATTTTTGAATATGCAGAAAAAAAAACCAAGATTTCTTTCAAGCCAGGCCTAACTGTAAAAGTCCTAATGATCGATGATAATTATGTACTTTATCTTTGATTTGATGTGAAATGAACTGTAAAATTAATATATGACATATCAGTGTTGTAATTGAGATGAAACACTTGCCTGTGTGAGGATTAAAACCTATGATAGGTTTTCCTCTATTTGAATGAATCAGGTGTTTTCTTTGATGTTCTTTAGAAACAAAATGTGAATTGATCTTAATCTCATTTGGTTCTGTGAATTTCATCTTTTGTGTTTTCATTTCTTATTGTTGATTATTTTAAAATTTTGATATAGAAGTATTAATACATTTTCTTTTATTTTATACTTATACTTCTATTATTCGTAGTTTTATTTCTTTACTTTTCTTGAGGACAAGCAATATTCTAGGTTAAGGGGAGTTGATAAATGTCATATTTTAGTTATTTTCGGGATTATAATGCTTACTTATCTTTTGATTTCAATAGTTTCCTTAATTCTAGATGTTTTTTTTTTTGGTATATTTATAAATGTTGTTGTTTAAATTTGGAAGATTCATCCATGTAATTCTGATGTTTCAATAGGTTTTTGTTAGATCTAGAAACCAAGCCAAGATGAAGGGCCAAATTATCAATTTTACAAGTTTCCATAGTGAAATTCGCCCAGGCTAGCATTCAATCACCTGCACTAATGAGGTTACTTCTTCTTGAAGCAACCAACTAGCCTTGGTGAGTGACCTTACTTTAGCCAGAAGTAACCAACTCGCTTGGGCAAGTTCAGCTCCCATGGGTGAGTTGGTTTGGCACCTCTTGGACCAATTTTGTATAAAAAGCCATGCAAGGGAGCTTCCAGTAACCAGTAGAGAGGAGAACGAACCAAGCAGCAGAGAAGTGATCAGGGTCGCATCCTTCACCATTTCTTTTGTTGATCTTGTGCTCTACACAATGATCGGCTAGTTTCCCCAAAGTGTTGGATGTAATCTTTGTACCCTTATGTATCTCTTTTGATATTTGAGATATATATGAATCTTTTCTACTCATTATTGGTGATTTCATTCTGTTAGTAATGCTTGATTCTACTTGATCATTAGTTTCATAAAAAATTTGATTCTAAGTTTGACTGGAAAGTGCTCTTAGAATCTGAACTGAATGAATTTACTCTTTACGTTATGTTGCTAGGAATAGACATATTGTTTTGATTACAAATAACACGAGATTATGATTGTAATGCTGGGTTATTTACTTCATATGCGAGGAATTGATATTCGGTAGATATCCTTAGAATTCTCGAATGCAAGGCATCGATTCAGGGTGAATTATTGTGTGCATTAGTAATGTTAGAAAATGATTCATATGTATTAATATTATTTCAACACTGAAGGTATGAACGATGAAATCCAATCCTAGTTTCTTTTGAATTATTAAAATCATTTTATTTGTTTTCATAATTTTTTGTATTTTCAACTCACTAATTTCGTTATTTTTGTTATTTTTGTAAACCCATGAATTTTGATATATTTATTATACATAACTATTGAATTATTTACTTTTATTTGGAAAAACTGAGCAGCTCAAGTCCCTGTGGAGAGGATCTTTATAAATTATGTAACATGCGACGACATTCGTACACTTGCCAAAAGTCTAACAGTTACCGACAAAGTCTTCAAAGTGAAAGGTGACCAACTCATGCGTTTTTATGAGAGCCCACAATTGAAGGAGTTTGTGGCAGATGTCTCTTTGGTCTTGCCAATTCTATGTGATGATGTGCCTTTAATGGCACTTGAAGTGTTGCTTTTTTCCCTTCTTTTATATGTTGTCTCTTTGTTTGCAATTCATTGATGCCAACATTGAGGACAATGTGCTCTTCATGTTTGGGGGGAAGGGTTTACAAAATTTGTTTGCTATCTTCTTTCCTTTATGTTTTTTGTATCTGTTGTTGCTTTCTGTTTTTGTATTTTGTTTTAGTTTTTGTGTCTGTATATGTCTTATGTTTCTGTTAGCTATTTGTTTTTTTTTTTGTCTGTTTCTATTTTTCTTGCCGTTTTCTTATTTTTATTGAATTTACGCACTTTTTCATAGGATTTATCACTTGTATAAACTGTGGGAGGTGTACCAATTTTTTGGATTGAGAGGTTTCATGCTTGATGTTAACCATTTTTGTAGTTGTTGAAGTGACAAGTAGGCATGGAAAATAAGATTAAGGTGGGTCATGTGTGATAGAATTATGCCTCATGAGTTTTTGGGCCTCTGTGGATGAATCTCATTATTCCATTCATGTTCTTTCATGTGTGATTTCACCCTTGTGCTAGATTACTCTAGGTTTTGCCTTGCCTTTCTTGTCATTCCTTGTTGCACATGCATTGATTGAGATTATTCAAGCCTTCTTTCTTTTAGCTAGTAGCAAAATAAACCTACCTTCCGTTGATTACCATTGTCATCCTCTTTGAGCCTTTAACCATTGATGAGTCACTATTTACCTTTATTTTCTCACCTTTCTGTACTCATTTTAATCCCTGATTTGTGTTTAATCGTTTATATTTTGCACTTTTCTCATTTAGGATTTAATTGGACCGATAATTCAGATTTTAACTAAATTGGATTTTTTGAGTTTAATTATTCCAATTTATATTTTCAGGGCAGTTTAATAATTAAATGGGCTTGGAATTAATTCATGGACTTGAAGATTGGAGTGCCACGTCAGCATCATTTTCCACATCAGCATTTTATTTTCGTTTTATTTTTCTTTAGTGAATGCCTGGGCCAAAATTGTTAGGAAAGGTCCAGACACTAGTATTTAGAATACTGTGCCCATGCAAAACAGGAGACTCAGCTATTCTCTTTAGGGTTTTAGGTTTTTCGTTTTCTGCTGAGTACTCTGCTTATGGTTTTCGTTTCTGTTTGGATTTTTGTTTTCGGAATACAATTTCGTTTCTGCTAGTGTTCATTTTCGTTTCTGCTTCATCTTGCTTTCGTTTTCTGCTTCCAGTATTTTCGTTTTTCTTTATGTTAATTTTCGTTTTCTGCTTTTGAATTCTGTTTCTCTTTTAGTTTCGTTTAATGTTCAACTGCTATTCAATTCTTGTTTCTGTTGCAATTTTCGAATTCATGGAAGGCTAAATCCTAGGGTTGGACCCTAGGACAGATTGCAAACCTTTAATGGAGGTTCTCTGCACTTGTGATTCTTGTAACCACCACTTCACTCTTTCATTTTATTCGTATTTATTTTATTTGCAGCGGATAATTTATTTTAAAAAGACCAATGATTAATTGAAAATAAGTGAAGTTTTGAAAATGATTTTGAAATAAAGGTTTGATAGTAAATCTTATTGGATTTATCCACAAGTAGATTAGAAAACATAAAAGGCTATGTCATAACTT
>PYAF01003790.1:68110-79713 GCA_007407185.1 Glycine tomentella
GTAGTAAAGTTCCTAGAAATTCTATTCTAGATTTTCTTGTCACCTATTAGTAATTTATTACCTAGGAGTATTGTATTGAAATTTTTCTAATCTCTATTCTAGGTAAAAAAAATCCTTTAATCACATATTACTAATTGATCTAAAACATTTCCTAATTTACACATTTAACACGTATATAAAAATATTGGGGTGTTACAATTCTTTTCTGCTTAATTCTTCCTTGTTGGGCCTCTGTTCTGTATCGTTTCGAACTAGAGTCATGCTTAATGATTCTGAGTTGGTTGATTCAGTAATCTCAGGTTGCTTAATCCTGAGAGATTAGGTCTGACGAGGTTCACGTTTGCTTAATTCGTGTAGGTAAATCTTAGGTTAATCTTCGCTTAGTAGATTAATCCGGATTAACAAAGATTAAGTTAGGATAGATTATCTTGGGTGAACCGAGGATATTAGAGGCGCAATCTGTTCAAGAGTCTGACTTGTTTAATCACTGCAATTATTTGTTATTTCTGTTATTCTTGCATTCTGTTAAAACCCCCCATTACACGTTTAATCCCTAACGCAGACAATTGATCCTTGAGAGACGACCTAGGAGTCACTTCCTAGTACTGCATTTAACTGTATTAATTTGACTGAGTACGACCTCGATCAACCATTTCTTTCATTTTGTAGCTCATTACAAGCCAAAAAAGTGGAAAACCATTTGTCCTAAACTTTAGGGAGAAAAAGGGTCTTGCAATTGTTTTGGGAGTGAGTTTCAAACAAGTGTGGGGCATTTGTACTTTGTTTTTCAAGTAAGTTCCTTTATTTATGTCATTTCATTTTCTTTTGATTTGTTGGAAAAACAAAGGAACAAAAACCAAAACAATGAGAAAAAGAAAAAGAAACAAGTATAAACAGAAAAAATTCAAAGAAAAAAATGTACAAACAAAGGAAAAGAGAAAAAAATGCAATAAAAGTGTGTTGTGGTTCATTTTCATTCTTGTAAGTTTTTATTTAAAAAAAATTTTAATTACGTTGTTCTCCACTTTGTTTCTTTGTTTCTATCCCTCTTTTTACTTGTTGGCTTACTCCCTATTGCCCCTATTTTCTCTCAGTTTTAGCCTTAGTATCCATCTCGTATCCACCCTTACCTAGCCATACATTACAAACAAATAAAAGTCATTTTGATCTTTTGATGCATGTGCAGTGCAAGTTAAATAGATTAGAGTCTTTTCAAAATTTGGATGTGCTAGTTACATGTGGTGCTTAACTGCAAACACAAACCTATACACATTTGGTGAGGTTGAGTGTTGTTCTTTGAGAGATTTCTATCACAATGGTACATTCTTAATTTTGACTTAACTACTTTTTCACTTTGCACTTTGTGATCATGTGTTCATGGATTGCTTGTTAGCTTGATATCATTCTTCCACTTTCCATCTTTCTCACTTTTATGCATTGTTAGGATCCACTGAAAAATGCTTGTGCCTTGTTCATACCTTTCTTTTAGTTTTTGATTTACTTTAGTTTGATTTTTCTTAGTCTTTCGTTTAGTTTTACCTAGTAGTGCAACAGATAAAGTGTGGAGGAATTTGATTGAGCATTTTTAATTTAGTATTTTCCTATTCTTCTTAGCTTATTTGACCTCTCTTTCACTCTTGTTTTGTCACCTTAACTCAGTTTTGGTCTTAGGAAAATAATTTGGCTTAATTGATAATTGTGCTTATTTTTTCGGATTTTGTGCGTACTTGACCTTTCTTCCTTGTGTAGAACCTGTAAGATTCTACTGAACTCCGAATGGAGCATATGAGTAGTCCCCGGATAGCTAAGGAAAAGAACTACACAATGTTTAAGGAAATGAGCTTGGACCAATTTTATCGTTTTGAGGGTCATTTTAGGCTTAGCAGTCAGAGCCTCTGCACTTGGAGTTTGGGCTACAAAATTGGGCCTTTAAATTGTGTAATTAGCTTAATTAGAGAGATTGGATGGGCCTAATCAAGACCAAACATTCCTTATGATTAGTCACAATATATATTAGTCTACTTAGTGTAGTTAGTTAGTTAGAATCATTTTTTGTAGAAAACAGAATTTAGAAACTTCTAGTGAAATTTTTTAGATCAAACTTTTTTTTCTCTCAACTATTCTTCATCTTTCTCCCTCTCTTCAACTCTGTTCTTCTCTCTTCTTGCTCAATTTTCGTTGTTCTTCCGCTTGTGATGACTATGGAAGACTAAACAACTAACAAATCCAAGGAATCAATCCAAGCACAAAGGAATTTGACTTCTGGTAAAGTATTTTGAATTCTATGTGAATGTTCATCCTCTTCTCCAATTTTAATTTCGATTTTCATGATTCTAAATGTGTTAGGATTGGAAACAAATTAGGTTATTGATTAATTTCCTAATTCAAATCTAATCACATATTGATTGGATGATATTTCAATTTGATTGGTGATCTTAGTGAATTTAGGGATTAATTTGATGGAATCACCTGTAATGACATTAATTGAACTTTCACAATATAAACATCATTTGTAGCAAAATTTGATATTTCGAATTGCTTGGATTTGGTGAATTGGATTGATGCTCTTACATTTGTTTCATAGTCTGCTTGAAAACTTTATTTCTGTGATAACTCTGCATTTCTATTTTTGTGTTTTTGCTTTTCTTTAATTGTTTGCAAACTGTTTGTTGAAATCTTCCTTGCCGTTTATAAGTGGATTGAATTCAATACCAAATTGGATTGTATCTCTGAGTTGACCTAGGTTATTGTTGTACTATAGAATTAATCCTTGTTTTATTTGTTTTGGAACAATTCAGCAATCGTTATCACCTTCACAACTTGTTGAGGAGACCACTCCTATATGATCAATGAGTATTAATGATTTTATAGTTTTCAATAAATGTTAACCACTCAAAAAAAGTGAATTAGAAAGAATGTTTCTTGTAAAAATTATAACCTATAATTATGGGTGTACATGACAAATTTCATCATCCTACTAATAAATTTTTAGGTTTTACTTTTAAAATTCAGGCTCAATATATTGAGGCCACGTTCGAGTTATGCTTTAGGTTATCCCAACTTGACTTTATGTCCTATATTCATTTAATAATGCTTAATATGTTTTTATTAAAAAATAAAGAACAAATTAAAGTAATATCCTTGAGGTTTACTCCAATTACACATGCATCCCCTCCTTTTTTCAACCCAAGATAAACCTCCCTAACTTTTCCATTCACGTTACAGATGCAGCCCATCGTAGATAAATAGTACTATCTCCATTCCTAAAGCTTTAACTAAAATTATATATATTTATTTTGAAATACCCTAATAAAATATCAGCTCAATCTCTACAGAAATAAAATAACATATCAAGTACATTAAAAAAAAAGGATATAGTCAAAATGTAAAATTTCTATTTGATAAGGAGAAGAGGCGGGTTTGATTCCTCCTTTGCTAAAATCTCAAAAAAAAAATTGAGGACTACCAAGGCATGAATGCTCAGATTGGATCGTTTCCAGAGGCCAAATTACAGACACCAATGAAATAGATAGTAGAACTTATAGATAAAAGGTGGGGAAGAGTAGAAGATGGTAATCAATAATGCCACGATCCTTTTTGGAACGATAAGTTAAGGATGATTCATCACAAAGGAAAGCTTCCTTGGTAAGAATAAATTTGGGTTCAACTAAGAAGAGACTAAACTCGCAATTCAAGCAAATGCTTAATTTTATTCAATCAAAAGTTATTCAAAACTAGCAGTTAAGCCTCTAATAAAACCTAAAAACGCATAGTTTGGGCCTATTTTAGTCCACATTGAGGCCCATTACACAAATAAAAAATTATTATGTTACTACATTACGAAAATTTTGAAAACTAGGAAAATTACTAAAGTTACGAAAGGAATTTCGCTAAGCGTGACAATCGTGCTAAGCGAGCTCTCCTACAATCTTCAAGGTGCTCCAATTTAGCTCCTTGTGTCTTCCTCCATCCTTGCCCTTGTTAAATAGTTCAGTCATGATTCTCTTGGTCATCTCTTCTTCTAGAAGCTTGGTTTTGAAGCATATCATTGGACTCTTCAATTCATTGAGTGCTTCTAAAACTTCATGCTCTTTGAATAGTCCTCTATCATCCCCTCCTTCTTGAAAATAATTTGTCATCAGATTTGCATTCAAAACACCTATAGCATTAGAAGAAAGATCAGTGAAATTAAAACTACAACTCACCCTATACTCACTTGGCAAGTCAATCTTGTAGGCATTGTCATTAATCCTCTTAAGGATCTTGAAAGGACAATCATCCCTAGGTTGGAGTTCAGATTTCCTTTTCCTTTGGAAAGGAAAACCTATCATTGGTTAGATGTACCCAAACCCAATCTCCAGGATCAAATACCATGGTCTTTCTCCCCTTGTTAGCATGTCGTGCATTGATATGTGCCATATTTTAGTTATTCTAGGATTATAATACGGGCACTTATCTTTTGATTTCAGTAAATTCTCTTATAAACTTGCCCTAATCCTAGTTGTTTTTATATATTGGTACATGTATAAATGTTGTTTACATTTTGGAAGATTAGTCCACTCAATTTGGATGTTTCGATAGGTATCAAGTGTATTTGTGGCATCCAAAACAACCAAGACAAGAAAAGAGGGCAAAAAGGTCAAAAGAGGAATTTTCTGGATGCCAAATTCGCCCAGGCTAGCAATTAGCCTGCCTGGGTGAGTTAACCTTTCTTCACAGCTAAGACACAACTCGCCTGGGCGAGTATGCCTAACCAGCTCCACCTTTTTCTATAAAAGGCCATGCAAATGAAGCCATGGGAGGGGAGGAACGAAACCAGCAGCATAGAAACATATAGAGAGGTGAGAGAAGAGAGAAAATGAGTGGAAACTCTATAGAAATGGGACGGGGAATGCCTCCTTTGTCATGTCTTCTGTTGATCTCTTACTCTAGACAATGATCGGTTAGTTTCTCCAAAGGATTGGATGTAATCTTTGTACCCTTATGTATCTCTTTTAATATTTGATATATGTATGAATCTTTTCTACACATTATTGGTGATTTCATTATGTTCTTAATGCTTGATTCTACTTGATCACTAGTTTCATGAAATTGGATTCTAAGCTTGACTGGAAAGTGCCCTTAGGATTTGAACTGAATAATTTTACTCTCTACGTAATGTTGCTAGGAATAGAGCATAATGTTTTGATTGCAAATAGCACAAGATTATGATTGTAATGCTATGTTATTTCCTTCATATGCGAGGGATCGATATTTGGTAAATATCCTTAGAATTCTCGAATGTGAGGGGTGAATTAATATGTGCATCAGTAATGTTAGAAAATGATTCATATGTGTAAATGTTAATTGGATACTGAGGGTATGAACGATGAAACCCAATCCTACTACATTCTCTTAAATTAATTCATTTTATTAGTTTCTGTAATTTTTCGTATTTTTGACGCACTAATCCGTTATTTTCGTTATTTCCGTAAATCCATGAAATTCCGATTATATTTGTTGTGCATAACTATTGAACTGATTGCTTTCATTTGGGAGAATTGAGTCGCTCAAGTCCCTGTGGAGATGATCTCTTCATAAATTCTGTAACCTGCGATGACATTGGTACGCTTGCCAATAGTCTAAAAAGTTTCTGGCGTCGTTGTCAAGAACTTGAGTCACTCACTCAGTTCTTTCAGATTTAATTTTTTAGTTGAATAGGACATTGTTTTTACTTTCGTTATTTATTTTATTTTTATTTTGTATAAATTCTCTTTTTTTATATTTTATTTTTGCTAACCTCGGTACTTACAAGTTATTATAGTTGTTTTTTTTTCTTTTATAAGAGGTAAATTTCTTGCAAATAAATCGATATTTAATCCAGAAATTACCAAGACTACAAAGGAAGAACAGAAAGAAAAAAAAACAAACAACCAATAAGTCACCGAGTGAATATTTTTCTATTTGATTCTCCTTCACCAATAAAGCCACCTGTAATTGATATTATGGCTGATAAAGGAGGAGAAGGAAATAGACCACCAAGGAGGACTCTTGGTGACTATTCTTACCAACAAGGACCAAAACATTACAACAACATGGCCATTCAATTGAAGCCAACATTGCTCAATTTGATTGGCTCACATTCCTTTGCAGGGATGGACCATGAAGATCCATACACACATTTGTCTACCTTCATGGAGTTATGAAGTACCATGGGAGCTTCTAATGAAGATGTTGAAGCTGTCTATCTTAGAGGTTTTCCATTCTCCTTGACGGGTAAGGCAAGGACATGGCTCTAATCCCAACCAAACAAAAGTCTTAGCACTTGGGAAGAAGAGGAGGAAATATTTATTGCTAGATTATTTCCTCCATCGAAATTAATGCAAAATCAACAATTGCTACTTTTTCCCAAGGAGCAAATGAACCTCTCTGTGAGACATGGGAGAAATTCAAATCATTACTGCGAAGGTGCCCAAACCATAACTTTGATGATGCTGCACAACTACACATTTTTTTTACAGTGGTTTGAGATCTCAAACAAAAATTATTCTTGATGCCTCAGCTGGAGGTACTATGATGTCAAAGAGTCCGGAGGAAGCAATTGTAATCATTGACTCCATAGTCAGTGATTACCAGTCTCACCATGATAGGTCTCCGATTCAAAGGAAAGGTATAATAGAGATGGATACTCAGAATGCAATTCTGGCTCAAAAAAAACTCGACTAAACAAATAGAGGCCTTAACAAAACAAATAGGCCAACTTCCTCAACAATTTTAGCAAGGAGGATCATAGAGAACTCACCAAGCTCATCAATTCAACAAGTTCTAAGATATGATTTTTGTGGTGGTGACCATCAGAATGGCCACTGTTCAGCATCTGGTATTGCTGTAACACCCTGAAATTTCGATAACCGAAAATAGATATTTGATGTATTTGTTGTGATTATTTGATTATTTGATTAGTTTAGATTAATTCAAAGGTTATGTGAACTATCCATGTCCAATTGCTTGGTGTAGATGTCAAGTTATGTGGAGTTGTTGGAGTTGCGTTGTAATTGAGTGATTCTGAGTTTGACCCGAAACCTATTTTGGTAAAATACCAATTCGGGATTGGTTAACCGTTGGATCACCTTCAAATTTTAAAGGTCTGTTTCTGACCTACATATACAGAGGTTGACCATTGGGATTGTTGAAATAACATCTGAGGCGGGAGCAATTAATTTTTCACTGAACCAGAAATTTTAAAATTGGCCCAATTCGCCCAAGCAAATTATGGAAGGCTTTTTAGCTAGCTTGGGTGAGTCAAGGAGGTTTTAAAAGCATGCAGCAGTCTCCAAATCATGAAAATGGACCTTCTTCTTTCCCCAAACAGCACACAACCCCCTTCTCCTCCACCACCCACGGCCACCGGTGACCGCCACAAGCCGCTGTTTCTTGCCGTTGGACCACCTTAATCGGAGCGGAATCTTCAAAACTCAACTCGAGGATTCGATAGAGAACGGAACCTCCAATCCTCCTTTCTTGGTTTCTTTGAGGTAACCTTGGTTTCCTTTATCTTCTTCTAGCTAGTTTAAGCTTCTATTAGTGTCTCTTGTGTTTTTGGTACCATTGTTGGAAGTTTTACACTTCCTTTGAAAAACCCTTTGAAAATGAGATGTTGTAAAAGTCTCATTTTTATGAAATTGATGTCATTTTTGTGATCCTTGTTGAACCCTGATCACATTGGTGTGATCAGAATTTCAAACTGATGTCTTTTGATGTAAACTCTCAAAACACCCTTTTAGCCCCTTTTAGATTTGAGTGGGTATTTGACCCCAATTGATCTTACCTTGGAAATATATACTAAATTGTCTTCGATTTGGTATATAGAGCTTTGCATTCGTACAAGTATGCGTATTCGAAGGGTCGCAAAACAACATTGCTAGGCTGTAACAGAGAGAACTTATAGATAGGTAAGGGGAGTTTATTATTTAGTTATAGTTTTGGTACCATAGTTGGGGGCCAGGGAGTCCAACTATGAAGATAACTGTCTGTCCTTGTTGTGTGCTAGTTTTTCAAGAAAAACTAAGTTTTTAACTAATGGGATGCGATGTATTTGTGAGTGATGTGTGTTTGTTCCTCTGTGTGTGCTCATTTTCAAGGAAAATGATGTTTTTAACTAATGGAATGCGATGAATTTGCTTGTTGATGGATAAAATTGTGAATGATGTTGTTGTTGTAATGATTGAATTTTTGGGAAAAGTCTTAATTACAGAGGAGACTCTGCCGAAAATATTATAATGTGTTCTTCTATTTAATTCTTTACTAAATTTTTAAATGGGCATGAGAATTTGTTCTCCTATTTAATTTAGAATTTTCCTAAATTACCAGTCTCGTGGTAATATGGATTGTGAATGAATGAGATTTGTGTTGTTTGAAGACCTGGGGAATGTTAATCTCAGGCATATGGTATATAGATGTAAAATGCAATTGTTTGTGATGCTGATGATGATCTTGAAATGAAATTATGTTGATGATGTTGAAATGAGATAATGATGATATAGTTGATGATGTTGAATATTGATGTTTGTGATGATAATATTGAAATAAAATGATGTTGATGACATTAAGATGACATGATGATGATGATGCTGATAATGAGATTGACGAGGGATGATGTTGATGTGAACAATGTCATTGTGTAATGTGGATACACATGGATACCCATGTGGGGTGCATGACTGGTTACCCTTGCGAGGAAGGATGTCTTCCTAGTCGGGTCATGCATTGATGGTGCCTATGGTTGTATGTTGTGTATGTCCACGTGGGGTGCATTGACCAATTGGATAACCTTGCAAGGATGGGTTTATAAATTTTAAGTATCCCAAGAGAGAAAGGGATTGTTTAAAATTTTGGTCCCTATCTTTCCATGGTTAGTGTATCGGTGATGTTGTGTATGTACATGGGGGGTGCATGATTGGATAACCTTGCAAGGGTGGGTTTACGAATTTTAAGCATCCCAAGAGAGAAAGGGATTGTTTAAAATTTTGGTCCCTATCTATCCATGGTCAGTGCATTGATGGTGCCCATGTTTCATACTTCATATTTGCGTGGATGGAAATAGAATGATGGACAGTAAGTATCGGGTACTAGGGGGCAATCACTCTGTTCGGAACTCCCTTGTGACTCAGGGCTGATCACCATAAAAGGGAGCGAGCAATGCATGACAGGGTAACCTCGATGAGCTACTGCATCATTTTCCTGAGAGAGACTATTTCCATGAGGATGTTACCACATTGCATTCTAGGAGATGAGTCAGGTCCATGCATCATTCTGAGCATGGTTATTTGAGTTGTGAAGTGAATTGGATGATGGGTTTGTTGAGTGTGTATTGGACTGATGGACTTTTGGTAATGATTGTGGTTGTTAATGTTGTTTCATTTTCAATTGTTGTTATCTGATGCTTGTTGGTTTTATATAACAAACTCACCCTTGCAATTGTTGTACCGTGTGGTTGGTACCTATGATGATCACGAACTTTCATTCGTGTGAGCAAATGAGCAACAATAGGTGACCTTGGAGAGAGATCTTCTTTTTGTCGGAGCCCCTAAGCCGACATGATGACGTTGGAACTCTTTTTGGAAAGACTTGTGCTTTGTTAATTAACTCTTTCATAGTTAATCCCTTAATCCTTTTGTAGACATGTATATTTTGAGTTGTAAATACATGTAAAACTAAATTAAGTTCTAAACATGTGAATGATGAGTACTGATTTAGTATATGTATAAATATGTATTCAATTATTGTATTTGTATCGTGTGTATGATGATTGTATTATTGCGAAAAATTTACTACCATTTTCATAATTAGATGAATGGAGTTTTCATTAAAATTTGAAATTCACACAATTAGAGTTAGTGATGTCGTAGTGACCAGGTGGGTCGTTACAATTGCCAACAGGAAGACGAGGCCCGCTATTTTCATAATCAAGGCACCCCTCAACAAAACTTTCAAGGAAATTACCAAGGCTACAGAGGTGGTCCAGGTTAAAATTAGCCTTATGGCTAGAGGCAACAAAATGATAATGCATATTATGATCCCACTAACTCTTATTTTGTAGGTCCCTCTAACAACTCTTATGTTGGTTCTTCAAATAGGGGTCCATTACAACAAGCTCAACCTGATAGAATTTCAAAAATGGAAGATACTCTACCTCAGTTTATGTAGATGTTCATCACAAATCAGAAGAACACAGAGGCTTTCATTAAAAAATCTTGAAGTTCAGGTTGGACAGCTTGCAAAACAACTGTCTGAGTGTAGAAGTGGACCTTTTTCAACAAACACACAGGTTAACCCAAAGGAACCAAAGGAGTGTTTTAGAGTGGATGTCTTGGATGAAGTAATTTCTGACTCCAAGAGGTTGATTCAAGGAAAAGATTGTTAAGAAAAAACATTGACTGAAGCATTTGAGGAGATGAGTGAATGTGAAGAAAATAAGAGCTCAGATTATCTCCAACAACTAGATGCATTCAAGGAAATTCCTTACCAACAATCTTTCTTTGAAGAATTGTTAGAGGAAAAGAAGAATCAAGAATAAAAAATGGAGGTGAAAGCAGTACCTTCACATTTTCAATATGTTTTTTTTCCAGATGATTCATAGAAACCAGTTATTAGTAATTCAAGTGTTTTTGAAGAAGAAAAGAAACTGGTGAAAATTTTGAAGGAAAACATAGAAGCCATTGGCTCACCACTGTTGTCCAATTGCTGGAAGCCTGAGCCATAACAAAGGCGTCCAGCTAAAAAGACATTAAAGAAGCGCTCCTAGGAGGCAACGAAGTGTTTCTAAACTTTGCTTTAATTTTATTTGAATTTTATAGGTTTCTGAATTATGTTTTTGAACTTTACTTTTTGAATTTTATGTCTTATGTTTTTTAATATATCATCTGTTTTGTTAGAACTACCATTGCAGGGCCTTGGGACAGGCTTATTTGTCAGGAGGAGGCAGAGAGCAGATGAGGATGAAGAACATGACAGATCCTGTTGATTATCTGAATGGAGGAGGCTGAGCTCCTCAACGACGATCTTCAAAAATTTGTGACATTGTCTTTATATTTCTTTACCGCTTTATTTTAAAATTCAGTACATTATTTCCTTATTTACTATGTTGGATGTTTGCTTGAATAGTTGTGCGCATTTATGATTCTTTTTGGTATTTGTATTGCGCACTTTGATTGTGGACACAGAGGTTTCTCTCTTTGGAAGTACACATTTTGATTAATTTTTTTTAAACATAGTTGTATAAATCTTTTTGGGACTTAATTGACTTACATGTTTTGGAAAGAATCAATAGATAGTATCTTTTTTGAAACTTGCCTTTTAAAAATAGATCAGAACACAACAAAGTTATTTTTGGAAACTCTGAGAATGAAAAACAAAATAAATGGTTTTCCAAACACTACTAGAAAAATAGGATTCAACATCGGTTATTTTTGACATTCGACATCGGTTTCAAACCGATGTTGAATCAGGCGACGTTGAAAGTCTGGAACTTAACATCGGTTTTGAAAACCGATGTTAACTACATCGTACGACATCGGTTTGAAACAGAAACCCGATGTTGCTATGTTACAAACAAAAATTTATAA
>PYAF01003790.1:79813-101834 GCA_007407185.1 Glycine tomentella
TTAAAAACCGATGTTAACATAGACTCGTTAACATCGGTTTTCTTAAAAACTTGAAAACGGATGTTAATATGAACTACTTAACATCGGTTTTGAGGTGTTTTTAACAAAACCGATGTTAACAAAGTCCATTTATTTACAAATTTGCCACCGCGTTTTCGTTAACATCGGTTTTCCCAATAACCGATGTTAAGCTAGCGATATTAAAACCTATTTTTTTAGTAGTGAAATACCAAATGAAGGCATATCTTTTTACATGGAGTTAATAAAGAACATCTTTGGAAACACTAATTTGATTTGAACATGAAAACAGGCCTTAAGATTAAGTGACTATGTGTACCTACAGAAATTGAATTGAGTGTCATCACTGATATGTTCTATAGTTGATTTTGCATAAATTTCTAATTGTCATAACATATGATGCATGGATATGATTTAGGCCTTCTTTCTTCTTGAACATTTTAAAGCCACTGGCCAAAAAGCTATCCCAATATACAATGATTACCATTTGCTAGCCCTTTTGAGCCAAAACACTTATGATTTTGTTGGAACACTAACCTAGGTTAAGAATTTCCTACCTTACCTTACGTTAGGAGAGCAAAAGGGATTTTTGTTGGAAATTTCTATCATTTGGATGGCTAAAGTGATGAAAAATAATTTGTTTTAAATGTGGCTTGTAACACCCTTCTAATTACTATATTATGCCTAGGTCATAATACGTAACTAGAAAATGTTAATTTTTCTAACGTAAAATTTTTAACCAAAATTGGATAAGAAAAACTTATCTCAATATTAGAAAATTACGCTTATATTGAACTTGTAGAGACTTTTTGGTCTCTTTAATAAATTACAACTTAGTAATAACTTGTAAATAATATTCCCTACAATAATAGTAAGTCCGCAACATTAAAAGAAATCTTCCAACTTGTCCTCACTTTGTAGCTCCTCCTTTCGCTTTACTTGTCTGGAATGACACGGGAACATACTAAAACAGTGAGAATTCCAAAGATACATAACCCATTTCATACAATTATGCCACAAAACATCAAGATTTCATCATCATAAAAGAAAATCATAACAAAGAACATCATAACAACAAGATTTCTTACTACGTATGATTCGGTTCCTCCTATAGTATATACTCATCTAACAGTCATTAAACTCTCATCTTTTAGTATGTTAAAATATACTTCCTAAGCTTTCTAAAAAGGTATCACATGCCTCAATTGAAGTTATAAAACTCTAGATATAATATTTTACAAATAGAACTCCAAATCTGCTAACAGTATCAAAATTTTACACTAACATCTCCTAGTGTTTTCATGATTTCAAGCCGTAAACAATCTAGTTTTAGCTAAAATTTATATATAATATAGATGACATCTAGATCTTTAATTCCATATATTATACACCTAATTTGAATAAGAAATGAGAGAGAAATAAATTTTTTAAAACGGATGGCAGAAGTTGTTTGGGTGTGGACAGTTTCGGACAGCCTGAGCTAAAATAATTTCTGGACATGATTCAATACTTAGTTTGGTCCCATATTTTAGGAGAACTTAGAGGACATACTAAGCTTTAAAATGAGTGGTCAAATATCTTGTTTGGTTAAGTATAGAAGGAGATATGGAAATTTCAAAACAGTCCAAAATTCAGCTCACAACCATACGAATTTTCTCAAGAATCAAATGATAATTGAAACTAACTTTCACCTACCTCAAACAAGTTTGCTTCCAATTCCTCCAAGTACTTGGCTGCACCTCAAGGTTTTGAAAGAATGAAAGTCTTGTCTAGAATTTGATGTTTTGGAAAGGAAAGGATGGAAGTGAAATGAAAGAGATGGAAGGAGGGTGTTTCTCAAGTGAAGGTGTGGTAGAAATGGTGTTTTTGAGAATGACTTCCATTCAAAGCCTTCACCCCTTTATATAGTAGTTGAAAAATGATACAATATTCATGGACATTTCTACCCTTCCTAGCTAGTTACTCCCATTTGGTTCCATCTTAACTTAATTACTTTTCATTCCATTGGATCCTAACTAAGTTCATGATGACTTCCTTAAAAATCTTCTAAGTTAATTATGTGCCATACAAGTGTCCTAACACTTGTCTTGGTCATAATGATTGCCTTTCCAAGTGTCCACTTACTTGGCATGCCTTTACAAGTGTCCCAACACTTGTCCAATTCATGAAGTTTTTCCTAGCTTCTCCAATGTTCACGTGAATGCTAGATGAATGTAGAGAAATCTTGGCTTCACTTTCATGTTATCTTGCATCCATGCCATACAAGTGTCCTTCCACTTGTATTCATCCTCTGGCTTGTCTTTCCAAGTGGCTTATCATGAACTTTCTACT
Organism: Glycine tomentella; assembly: GCA_007407185.1. Classification (NCBI taxonomy): domain Eukaryota; kingdom Viridiplantae; phylum Streptophyta; class Magnoliopsida; order Fabales; family Fabaceae; genus Glycine; species Glycine tomentella. The sequence continues at coordinate 82,163 of PYAF01003790.1, forward strand.
CCCTTCTTCACGTGCTCATCATGCTTAAGGGGAAGGAAGACAAGTGTTTCTTCCTTTTATACCATTAGATATCATTTTTGATGCTTAAGAAAAGTCTAATTTCAATTATGGTTTTTCACATGGCAATTTCTTGTAAGAAGTCAAGTTTGATTTGAATTCTTCTATCTAGAGATAATATTGAATGATAGAATTCTAGAAATTCCTAGAAATTTATTTCAATGACAGTTTAAGTTACTCACAAGCAGTCTATACAGAGCATTGCATAATCCTTACATACCAAACTGCTCCTTATCTAAATTCTGATAGGTCCATACTTCTTCTGACCATCAAAATTCTAAACTATTTTATGAAATAGGTTTATACATCCTACAAATAAAAGAAAATTCCATAGATTCTATTTATCATTTTTCCATATTTTTCTTATGTTTAAATTTTCTTGAATAAAGTCTCAAAGTTGTTATCTTATAAAATTCATAGAAATTTTATTCTAGAGTTTTTTGTCACAAAATATTTTGATACTTAGTCAGCTAAGTGTACTCTATAATTTCATCATGTTTCTTCAAAATTTCTAAAGATATTTGAGCATTTCTAGCCTAGGGACACTTTGGTAATTTTGTCATTCATCCTAGGGGTATTTTTGTCATTTTTAAAATGTCCAAGGGCATTTTTGTAATTTTTTATCTTAAGGGTATTCGGGTAATTTTCTACTTCAAGGAAAGAGTGATATAGTCATTTTATATTTGTATTCTAATATCATCACATTTTCATAAATTAATTATAACTATGAATGTAATTTTTTGAGGATGTTACATCGCTAAAGTTTTAGAAAAGAAAAGAAAGAAAAGCAAAAGAAAAAGAAAAAGAAGAAAAGAAAAAGGAAACAAATTCCTTGTGAAAAAAAATGAAATATGTTCGTGTTGTAAATTCTACAAGTTTGGTGATCGGGAGGTTGGTATAAGAAACATTGATAACTTGGTAGAAAAAAAAAAGAAAAGAAATAGGAAGTGATGATAGTTTGTTTTATCTTTGTTTGCTCTCCTATTCTTAGGGTAACTTTTAATATCCATAAAAACCAAGATTTCCTTCAAAAGCCAAGCCCAATCCTAAAAAGTCCTAAAGATCCATGATAATTATGTACTTTGATTTGATGGGAAATCAACTGCAAAATTGATCTATGACATATCAGTGTTGGAATTAAGAAGAAATACTTACCTGTGGGAGAATTAAACACCTATGAGAGGTTTTCCTCTGTTTGAATCAATCGAGTGTTTTCTTTGATGTTCTTTAGAAATGAAATATAAATTGATCTTAATCTCATTTGATTTTGTGAATTCCATCTTTTGTGTTTTCAATTCTCAAATTTGATATTTGAAAAAAATGTGTTTTGGTCACTTTTAAAAGTTGATTCTTTACAAAGCACATTTTTGATATAGAAATATTGCAACATTTTCCTTTATACTTATGATATTTGTAGTTTTATTTTGTCTTACATTGCTTGAGGACAAGCAAGATTCTAGGTTGCGAGTAATGATAAGTGTCATATTTTAGTTATTCGAGGATTATAATACGGGCACTTATTTTTTGATTTCAGTAAACTCTCTTATAAACTGGCCCTAATCCTAGTTGTTTTTACATATTGGTACATATATAATGTTGTTCACATTTTGGAAGATTAATTCACTCAATTTCAATGTTTCGATAAGTATCAAGTGTATCCGTGGCATCCGGAACAACCAAGACAATAGAAGAGGGCAAAAAGTTCAAAAGAAGAATTTTCTGGAAGCCAAATTCGTCCAGACTAGCAATTAGGCGAGTTAACCTTTATTCACAGCTAAGACACAACTCGCCTGGGCGAGTAAAACATGTGTAAATCACTCGCTTGGGCGAGTTAAGTTCTTCAACATTATGGAACAACTCGCCTAGGCGAGCGAATTATGAGTAAATAGCTCGCCTGGGCAAGTTTGCCTAATGCTTGATTATAAGTAGTTCTTCAGCATAAACCTTTATTGGTGATTTCATTATATTCTTAATGTTTGATTCTACTTGATCACTAGTTTCATGAAATTGGATTCTAAGCTTGATTGGATTTGAACTGAATGATTGTAATCTTTACATTACGTTGCTAGGAATAGAGCATAACGTTTTGATTGCAAATAGCACGAGATTATGATTGTAATGTTGGGTTATTTACTTCATATGCGAGGGATCAATATTCGATAAATATCCTTAGGATTCTCGAATGTGAGGGATTGACTCGGGGTGAATTAATGTGTGTATCAATAATGTTAGAAAATCATTCATGTGTAAATGTTAATTGGATACTAAGGGTATGAACAATGAAAGCCAATCCTACATTCTCTTAAATTAATTCATTTTATTAGTTTCCGTAATTTTATGTATTTCTGACTCACTAATCCGTTATTTTTGTTATTTTCGTAAAACCATGAAATTCTGATTATATTTGTTATACATAATTATTGAATTGATTACTTTCATCTGGGAGAACTGAGTAGCTCAAGTGTCTGTGGAGACAAACTCTTTATAAATTCTATAACCTGCGACGACATTGGTACGCTTGCCAATAGTCTAAAAATTTAAAAAAATATAATAAGAACAAATAGGAAAAGTACAATATGTTGTGTAAGAGAAGGGGGTTGAGTATGAGAAGTAGGATTACCTCTTAAAGACTTCCTTTCAATATGTTGTGAAGAAGAACTTTCATTCTTGGAAGTGTCCTTATTCTTCCAAGATGAATAACCATATGAAGACTTCTTGTAGGCTTGTTTTCTCTTCAATTGTTGCTCCACTTTCACAGCCCCATGCATAAGTTCATCTAGGGTGTTGTAGCTTTGAAGCTCTACAATATCTTGAATATACCTATTCAAACCATTCAAAAATCTAGTCATTGTAGCCTCATTAGTCTCCTCAATGTTTGCCCTTATCAAAGATATCTCCATCTCCTTGTAATAGTCATCAACACATTTACTTCCTTGATAGAGTCTTTGTAATTTATTATGCAAATCCCTTAGATATTGAGGTGGGACAAATCTATCCCTCATGATTCATTTCATTATCCACCATGTGTCCAGTCAAGGTCTCCTCAATCTTCCTCTTTTAATTTGCACTTGATTCCACCACGCCATGGCAGATCCCTCAAACTCTAAGCTAGCCAACTTCATTATCTTTTCTTCACTAAAATTGTGACAATCGAAAACTTGGTCGACTTTCATCTCCTAATCAAGGTACATCTCGGGATCATAAGTACCTAGGAACTTGGGAATTTTGAATTTCACATTTTCCATTCCATCCCTATTCCTCCTATGCCTATTCCTTCTACCATTTTCATAGTCATCATCACTCCCTTGAGAAGAATAAGGTGACCTATGATGTCTCCTTCGCTCCATGTTTTCCATTCTCCCACTTAACTCTTGAGTGCTTCTTTGTATCTCATCTAATCTGTCTCCCATCCTCCTTTCAAGATTTCTTTGAAACTTATACATTTTCTTAGCCATTGAAGCCATTAGCTTAGCGGTTCTAGGGAAAGGTGGATCACTATCACTATCGGACACCATTGCTACAAGAAAATGTTAGTAAAACAAATAAAATATTGGATCTTACCAGTCACAAAGTGTTTACACTCTTCAGCACTCGTACTTCACACTTGTAAGACATTTTCTATAAGGTTCACTCTTGTCTTTTTCCACTCACTAACTCTTCTTCAACCCTTGAAATCAACCAAATATTTCAATTCAAGGAGTAACCAAACTGAAAGATGAAACAAATCCAAACTCAACTTAAGAGGACAAAGAAGAAAGAAAACTCTAAAAACATTGGAAATTTATAAGACAAACAATAAAAGCTAAAACAAAAATATAACTCAAAAGGAATGCCAAACAAGACAAATAGGAAAATAAAAAAAATATGGCTAAGTATAAACCACTATAATTATGCAAAAAAAAGTACAAGAAAACAATAATAAGAACACACCAAGAGAGAGAGCTGTAAAATTTTGACTGTAGCTTTTTTTTCGTTTTTTTATATTTGAGTCCTTATATTTTTTATATTTTCACTTTGACCCCAAAATATTTTTGAATATGTGCTCTTTAGTACTTCGTATTTTGTCTTTTGGGACCGAAAACTTTTGAATATCTTTTGAAGACAAAAAGATAGGATATTTAAATCTGAATTTTTCTATTTTTTATTTGAAAAAAAATTAAATAAAGATAACGAAATTTGCACCTAAATTGATAAAAATCTTTTCAAATTGCTCTTTGGATTCTAGCTCTAATTACCACATGATGACTACCAAGGCATGAATGCTTGGATTGGATCGTTTCCAAAGGCCAAATTATAGACACCAATGAAATAGATAGTAGAACTTACAGATAAAAGGTGGGGAAGAGTAGATGATGGTAATCAATAATGCCACGATCCTTATTGGAAGGATAAGTTGAGGAGGATTCGCCACAAAGGAATGCTTTCTTGATAAGAATCAATTTGAGTTCAACCAAGAACCAAGAAGAGACTAAGTTCTCAATTCAAGCAAATGCTTAATTTATTCAATCAAAAGTTATTCAAAACTAGCAATGTCTGAGTACTTATAGAGTTAAGCATCTAATAAAACCTAAAAACGCATAGTTTGGGCCTATTATAGTCCACATTGAGGCCCATTACACAAATAAGAAATTACTAAATTAAGACATTACGAAAATTACTAAAGTTACAAAAGGAATTTCGCTAAGCGTGACATTCACGCTAAGCGAGCTCTCCTACAATCTTCAAGGTGCTCCAATTTAGCTCCTTGTGTCTTTCTCCATCCTTGCCCTTGTTAAATAGTCCAGCCATGATTCTCTTGGTCATGTCTTCTTGTAAAAGCTTGGTTTTGAAGCATATCATTGGACTCTTCAATTCATTGAGTGCTTCTAGAACTTCATGCTCTTTGGATAGTCCTCTATCAAGATGTCTACTTGTAGTTGAACAAGTCATTATTAGGACTTTTCTCCTAGTATTGATTTTGATGTGACATTGTAGAAACTTTCTCATTTTTTATCGATATCCTTTACGAAATAGATACAAAGATCGTTCAGTTTTGCTAAAGGAGAGAATGTATTTTAGGTGTGAGGAGTTTAGACTTAGAAAATATGAATTTATAGAGCTTTTCCTAGTTTGAAATTTGAATTTTGAAATCTTGATAACAACTATCTCGAATTCCAAGGTGGTCTGAATTCACTGAACCCGAATTTGAATTTGGAGATAAGATGTCAGTTATTTTTCATTGACAGTTGTGCAAATTTGCAGTAATGCCGCAAGTAATCAATTACAGAACTCTTGTAATCTATTATTCCAGGGCAAAGTATGTCTCTGAGCTTAGTGTAATCAATTAATTCGAGGACGTAATCGATTACTCCAAAGAGTTTTTAATTTTGAAATAACCCTTAAGCATCATGTAATCGATTAATATGTTGTCGTAATCGATTACTTTCGAGAGTTTTTAACTTGAAATAGCCTTTAAGCATCAAGTAATTGATTAATACGAAAGCATAATCGATTACAACAGAGAGTTTTTAACTCAAAATTGAAAATATTATGAACACACTTTAAATAACCAAGAGGGGGTGAATTGGTTAAGACCACCTTTAAAAACTTTTCTTGAAAACAAGTTGCGGAATTTAAAACTTGGATCGTATCACTCAATCACCCTTGATCAAAAACAGATTTTTCTTTCAATCTAATATCACCTTGAAATGCATGGAATCACTGAAATATCTCTTATCGATTGTATATTGATTTCCAAACAATAGTAATGAAAGATATATAGATAAAGAAACTATCACACAACAATTTATACTGGTTCACCTCACCAACATGGAGGCAACATCCAGTGTCTTCCAACCAACACTAGGTTAGAGTTTTCACTATATCAAATTATTCTTGTACAAGCAAAACAAGTGACAATCTCTATCAACACTAGACAAAGATCCTGAATTCTAAAACACTATTAGAATACAAGTCACAAAGATCTTGAGAAACCTACTCAAATCTTCAAACCTAGAGAACCCTTCGTTAGAATGCTTTACAAGGAATCAATTTGAAATGTTACAACTCAACAAAACAAAATTCTTAGTAAATCTCAAAAGAAATGATTCAAGATAAACACTACCTGTGATCCATCATGTATGAATGAATGAAAAATGAAATTAGATTACCACATAATCCTGGTAGTATAAATTCTGTTGCTCAGAATCAATATCTTGAAATCTTCTTTTCTTTAGCACATCCTTTCTAAAATTCAGAAATCATGATCTTTACAAGATGTGTTAATCACTATGGAATCAGTTCCTTGGACACTTTAGAAAGCTTGGTTTTTCTTTGGTAAGTCACTCAGATGTATTGAATAATTCACACAAGTTCTATTTATAAAAAACTAACTTGCAAAGACTTTTAAAAAATAGAATGAACTGGCAATAATCGATTAATCTGCTAGTGTAATCGATTATTTGCCATATGTAATCGATTAAAATAACTAAATAATCGATAAAATTGTTCCTCAGCAATCTGGAAAAAGATTACGAATATATTAATCGATTATTTCACAACGTAATCGATTAAAGCAGAAGTGTATGGTTTTCCAGAATACACTATGTAATCGATTAATTCAATCATGTAATCCATTAAAGCGTTCTTCATGGCTTTTCCATATAAGAACAAGAGCATTTTAATCGATTAACACTGTGTAATCGATTAAAACAACAAGATTTCATTTTCCAAAAACATAGCCATGAGAATCTATTTTCTTTGAAATCATTTAGTAACTTCTATGTTTTAATAGAAGCTACTTATGCAAATGCAATGAGACATGCAAATGGCAATGCAAGGATCACAAAGCAATGTACTTGAATCAAACTTAAACACATTGCACATGTCTTTATACTTGATTGGGCATGATAAAGCAAAAATAACTTTAAGCTAATCATCAAGCTTCTTCTTCATTCTTGCTTTTGATTCTTCTAGCAACTTCCCCTATATCCAACAATCTCTCTCTTTTTGGCTTTGAGCATGCCAAATATCAGTTGTCCAATTGTTTAAAGTTTGATTGCTCTTGAGGGATGAATGATAGAGGAAAAATTCTTGATATCCTGAAATTTGAATCAGCTTTTGCAAGAACAGGTGTTAAGTAAGTGTTAACTATCTAATGCTTTAAATTTGCTCCCCCTGACTTGCATAATTTCTCATAAGCATACAGAGCAAACAACCAGAGCACATCGTCATCACAAAATATTTCTTATTAAAAAAATGTCTTATTTATCTCCCCCTATCTCATCTATCTTATTACAGTTATTTCTGCCCCTATTTGGCTTTATCAAAGACAAAAATAATGGGCAAAGAGAGAATATAAAGAGGAGAAAATAGAACTTATATTAATGGAAAGATGATGCAATACATTGAGGTTGAAAATAACAAGCTTTAAGCAAAACATAACATACTCAGAAATAGGAAGAAAGCATGAAGAACATAAGCAATTTAAACTAGTTTGTCAACATCATCAATAACAAGGCTAGCTTCTATGTTCTCTAATCTAGACTTCATCTCTTCCATAGATGAATTTGTCTCAGCCTTGTGCTCATGGTGTAGAGACAATAAAACATCCATCTTTTGAATCATTAAAGATTCAAAGGGGATGTAGGATGGTTGAGCAGGGCCTTCAGCTTCAGCTTCTTCTTCCTCATCTCCTTCATCTTCAGCACCAGCAGGAGGCACTTGTTGTCCAGCCATCTGCCATCCATAAGGTGTTTTCAACATTCCAAGCTTGTTGAGATGCTTCTCCTTAATGAGACTGTTGCTGGAATTAGTGTTGTCAACCACCTTATTGGAGAAATGTATGTTGAAATAATCAATGAATATAGACACAAGAACAGAATATGGAAAAAGATAGTTCACCAATCTCTTAGATTTTAGCATGGTTTCCTCAAGGATGAGGATCCAGTTCATCTGAATGGAGTTTTTCATGCCATACACAAGTTGTATGTCATCATTTGTGGCTTATGCATGATTGGTGGACCTTGGGGTCAGAATAATGAAGAAGTTTGTCCTCATGAGTCATTGGACTAGTACTCAGCCTCAATTTCAGTCTCATTTGAGGATTAAGCAGCATACCTCTTAGGTTTCAACTCTGTTGTAACCTTCAGCCTCTTCCTCAAATTTCCTTTCACCAACAAAGGAAATGCCAACAACTTCTTACCAGACCTCAGGAGTGATTTGATTTCCATGACCACCCCATTAACTTGAGATAGGATAGTCCCATCCATGGAGGCTTTAGCACAGGTGTAAAACACCTTCACAAGTTCAAGGTAAAAGGTACCCTTCATTTCAACAAATTTCTTCAATCCCTAAGCTTCAATCAAAGCAGGGAATTGAAAACCTTCTTTGGTGAACCAAGCAAGGTCAAGGTGTTTGGGAGGGCAGATAAGCTTGGTAGCGTTAAACTGTAGGTAGTTAATCTTATCATTCTCAGCTGGGAACCAATGATCTAACCTTCTCACTACAGGGTTGGAAGTTTCAGCAGCTTTTCTCTTAGAGGTTTTTGATCTCTTGGGAGTAGACATGGTGAATACAAGGATTTGTCTCAAGATCAAGGCTATATATATAGATGATTTTGGGCTCCAAAGTTTGAAATTTGAAAGTATAACTGTCATTTCGAAATTATCCACTGACATAAAATAAAAGCTCAGAAAATTCAAATTTCCGAATTAGGTGGCAGTGGGGTGGTTACAAATCCCAAAAAAATCTTTAAGATTTTGTAGTAACTCCATGAATAATCGATTACGAGCTTAAATAATCGATTATTTCGTAAGCAAAACAGGTTTCACATAAGGTTGTAATCGATTAACTCGAGGCGTAATCGATTAAACAAGTGAAAGTTCCATTTCAGGAAGATGAAGTGTAATCGATTAGGAACTATGGTAACCGATTATTCCAGAGAAAAGTGATTTTTCAAAAGATTTTTCAACTTGTGTAATCGATTAATTCGATGTTGTAATCGATTATTCCAGTGAACGTTAAATTTTAAAAAAAAATTGAATGAAGAATAATCGATTATCTCATTTATATAATCGATTACATAAGCTCAAAACTCATTCTAAACAGCTTTTAGAGCCAATATAATCGATTATTACAGAGAATTTATCATAATGAATAGTAAATATGCAACATTTTTCGAATTGATTGCACTTGAAATGAATTACAAGTATATAGTTCATTTTCATGTAGATAATCACATAAACAGCATGCTGACACACACTAGATTCATCTAGAATTCCTAGTATGTTTCTAAGTGAATAGAATCTATCTCTTGCTAAGGGTTTGGTAAAAATATTAGCTAATTGATTTTTAGTTTCAACAAACTCAATTTTGATATTACCCTTTTGAATGTGATCTCTGATAAAGTGATGTTTGATCTCAATGTGTTTAGTCCTTGAGTGCATAATAGGATTTTCGGAAATGTTGATAGCACTTCTGTTGTCACACAGCAAGGGAATCTCCTATAGCTCAACACCAAAGTCTTGTAGTTGTTGCTTCAACCATAGACTTTGTGGACAATAGCTTCCAGCAGAAATGTATTCAGCTTCAGCAGTGGAAAGGGCTACACAGGGCTACACACGATTGTTTCTTGCAATGCCAAGAAATCAGTGAGCTTCCCAATAAGTGACATGTTCCACTAGTGTTTTTTCTATCCAATTTGCATCCTGCAAAATCTAAATCAGAATATCCAATTAAGCTTATTGATGTACCTTTAGGATACCATAATCGAACTTTTGGTGTGGATTTGAGATATTTGAGTATCCTTTTTACTGTAGTAAGATGAGATTCCTTTGGATTTGCTTGATATCTTGCACATAAGCTGATGCAAAAATAGTTGAACCCATAGCCATTAAGTTTTCCCAAATCTACCTTGCAATAGAACCCAAGCTTCAAGTAGACCTCAAGAACTCATAAGCTCCAGCACTCATTGAATTGGGGCTGTTTCAAAAGTTTAAATTGCAGAAAATGGAAGATGGAAGAAGGATAGCGATGAAGGTGAAGACAATGGATGGCACCATGGAAAAGGATTTCCAATAAGCCTAGGAAGAATCACCACAATAGCATTGGGAAGCCATTGATATGACTCAAAAGTTCTTGAACAAGAACAAGAGAGAAACTCTCAACAATTTTCAAAAATTGTATTAATGAACCAAAAGTTAGTTACATTCAGTTTTGGCACTTCATATAGGCCACGAAATTATAAGCTAAATGTCACCGAAATGTAAGAAATTACAAATTGAAATGAAGCCTAAGCTTGAAGTGCAAGCTTTCCATAAGTGACCTTTGGCTTCCCAATCATGTGTATAATAGTTTTAAAACTGGTTTAATCGATTAATTCGACATGATAATCGGTTAAATCAGTCCAGAACTGAAATAATCGATTACACTAGCCATTTAATCGATTAAAATAGTAAGGACTTATTCCTGATTGCAACAAAAGAATGTTGTGATCGATTACAAGGCCAAAATAATCGATTAAAATAGTAACAACCTATTTACAATTTTTTTATTGAATTTTTTCTAACAAGTGCTGGAATTTGTTGGATTATATTGAATTTGAGACATCAAAATCCAGCTCTTATCATCCTTGATATGGTGTGCAACTTCATGCTTGTCCAAGTTAGCTTGAATATGATCTTGAAGTGCTTGAGTCCTAGCTCTTGTCATTGGTCCCTTGAAGCTCAACAAAGGAAGTGCTTGAAGTTCTCCTTCTAGACCTTTGGTTTGTCTTGGACCTCCATCATCCCCTTCTTCTTGGAAAGAACTTGTCCTCAAGTTTGTCTCTTCATTTGTACCTACATCATACAAAGAAAAGATCACAAATATTGAAAGTATTACTCACACCATACTCACTAGGCAATTCAAGTAAAACATTGATGTTGATCCTCTCTAGAATCTTGAAAGGTCCATCTCCTCTAGGTTGTAGCTTGGATTTCCTTTATGAGGAAATCTATCCTTCCTTAAATGAAGCCACACTAAATCTCCTTCATTAAAAATCACTTGCCTCTTGTGCTTATTGGCTTGCTTGGCATATTGTTCCATCTTTCTCTCCACATGTGCCTTCACTTGTTCATGCAACTTTCTAACCTAAGAAGCTTTAGATAAAGCATCATGATTAACCATAGAAGAAGTATTAGGTAAAGGCAATAAATCAAGAGGAGTTAAAGGATTAAAGCAATAAACAATTTCAAATGTGAGGTAGACACTCCTCCCAGTTTCTCAAATGACCCTTGATGTAGCATCTAAGGAGATGTCCCAATGTTCTATTAACCACCTCGGTTTGGCCATCCGTTTGTGGGTGACAAGCTAATGAAAATAAAAGTTTTGTACCAAACTTACCTCCACAATGTTTTCCAAAAGTGGCTAAGGAACTTATTGTCTCTATCACTCACTATGCTTCTTGGCAATCCATGTAGTCTCACCACTTCCTTGAAGAAAAGATTGGCAGTGTCCCAAGCATCATCACTTTTGTGACAAGGAATGAAGTGTACCATCTTTGAAAACCTATCAACAACAACAAAGATAGAATCCTTTCCCCTCTTGGATCTTGGAAGGCCAAGCACAAAATCCATAGAAATGTCAACCTAAGGGGAGATAGGAATAGGTAAAGGTGTATACAAACCATGAGGCATTAATCTAGATTTAGCTTAATGACAAGTAATGCATTGAGAAATAAGCTTATACACATCATGCCTCATTTTTGGCCAAAAGAAATATTCATTTAAAATAGCCAAAGTTTTGTCCACACCAAAGTGCCCCATCAAATTATTCTCATGAGCTTCTCTAATGAAAAGTTCTCTCAAAGAGCTTTTAGGAACACATAATCTTTTTTCTTTGAACAAGAAACCATCATGCCTAAAATATCCTTGATGAGCCCCTTTCTCACACAAAGAAAAAATACTAAAGAGGAAACTTCTAACATCTTTCACACTTGTAGGAGTTGGCCACTCCATGATGGCTTTCACTTTCTCTTGATCCACTTGGACTCCTTGAGCACCTACTACAAAACCTAGAAATACAACTTGTGAAGTGCAAAAAGAACATTTATCAATTCTCCATACAAGGTTTCCCTTCTAAACACCTCCAAGACACTCTTAACATGCATTAAATGATCATTTAAATTGGCACTATAAACAAGTATATCATCAAAGTACACAACTACAGATTTTCCTATAAAGTGTCTAAGAACATGATTCATAAGTCTCATAAAAGTACTAGGTGCATTAGTCAAACCAAAAGGCATAACTAACCATTCATAAAGCCCAAATTTTGTTTTGAAAGCCGTTTTCCATTCATCCCCTTCCCTCATCCTTATTTGATGATAACCACTCTTAAGATCAATTTTAGAGGAAATAGTAGCACCATACAATTCATCTAAAAGATCATTAAGTCTAAGTATGAGATTCCTATACCTTATGGTGATGTTGTTGATTGCCCTACAATCCGTACACATTCTCCACGTTCCCTCCTTCTTAGGCACAAGAATATTAGGCATAGCACAAGGACTTATGCTCTCACGGATCCACCCTTTTTCAAGTAGCTTCTCTACTTGTGCTTGTATCTCTTTTGCTTCCATTGGTGAAGTCTTATAAGCTGGCCTATTAGGGAGTGCACAACCTGGAATCAGGTCAATTTGATGCTCTATGCCTCTCAAAGGAGGCAAGCCATTAGACACTTCTTTTGGAAAAACATCTTGATACTCTTACAAAAGTGATTGCATAGCTTTGGGTAAATTTTCACCTTTCTTTTCAACATGTAAACAAAGAGAGTTAGGAAGCATATAACAAAGAGTTTGTTGTGCCAATAGCACTCTCTTAATTTGCTTTTCACTCAAGGACAAGCTCTCTTTAATGTCATGAATTTTTTTGTTATCATTTTCTTTTTCCTTTATTTTTTTTCTCACTAGTTTTTCTCTTGGGTACCTCACTTTTCTTCTATTTTTTAGGTGCAGTATTTTTTTTCAACTCCTCTATTCTCTTTTCTTTCATCCTTATCTAATCCTCACACTTGTCTAGGAATCAAGGGCCTCAAAATAATTTTCTTTCCTAAGTGCTCAAATTCAAAAGTATTTTCCATGCCATTGTGTATCACTTTTCTATCATATTGCGATGGTCTACCAAGAAGGATACAACCAACCTCCATAGGAACAATATCACAAAGAACATTATCATGATAAGCATTAATAGAAAAAGGAATGAGCACTTGAGAATTTACTACCACTTCTCCACTTTCACTAAGCCATTGTAGCTTGTATGGCTTTGGATGCTTTGTGGTTGACAAGTGTAATCTCTCCACAAGTCTTGTACTAGCCACATTGGTGCAGCTCCCACCATCAATGATAAGTGAGCAAACTTTATCTTTAACCAAGCAGCGTGTGTGAAAAATATTTTCTCTTTGAGTCTCCTCTTTTTCTAGGCAAAAATTACTCAACATTCTCCTTACCATCAAGAGATCACCCTCTTCGACCTCCATTAGTAAGAGTTCCTTTTCTTCTTCACTTGAAGAACTATTTGAGTCACTTGAAGACTCACTCCTTATGCTTCCATCCTCAAGCAAAATCATCGTCCTCTTGTTAGGACATTGAGAAGCAATGTGTCCTTTACCAAGACACTTAAAACACTTGATATTACTTGATTTTTTTTGGAGTTGGCTCCACTATTTTTTTTCTTGGGCTCTCCACCTTTACTTCTTTATTTTTCTTAGGAGAAACCTCCCCTTTTGGCTTGTCCTTCCAGCTGGAAGTTGTAGCCCCTTTTGAGGATTTGGAAACTTTTCTCCTCTTAAGTTGTTGTTCCACCCTTTGAGCTTTGTGGACTAACTCCTCAATTGTTGCATATGAATGTAGCTCCATAACATCTTGAATTTTCCTATTAAAGCCATGAAGGAACCTACCCATTGTTGCTTCTTGAACCTCCACAATTCCAGCTCTTATCATCCTTGATATGGTGTGTAACTTCATGCTTGTCCAAGTTAGCTTGAATATGGTCTTGAAGTGCTTGAGTCCTAGCTCTTGTCATTGGTCCCTTGAAGCTCACCAAAGGAAGTGCTTCAAGTTCTCCTTCTAGACCTTTGGTTTGTCTTGGACCTCCATCATAAGCAAACACTTAGCATTATATCCTGTCTACATGCAGTTAAGTATAACAAGGATCCAATCATTCCTCTGTACTTTGACTCATCAACACTTTTTCCTCTTTCATCTAAGTCAAGATATGTTGATGTAGCCATGGGAGTTGCAGCATCTTTGCACTTTTCCATTTCAAATTTCTTAATCGTTTCTAGACAGTATTTTGATTGGCTGAGAAATGTTCCATTCTTCAATTGCTTCACTTGAAGTCCAAGAAAGAATGTCAATTCTCCCATCATAGACATTTCAAATTCACTCTAATAACCTCCAATGTTGCAACTGGAGCATATGTTTCATCATAATCAATGCCTTCCTCTTGGTTGTATCCTTTAGCAACCAATTTGGCCTTGTTCCTTGTGATGATACCATTTTCATCAAGTTTGTTTCTAAAAACCCACTTAGTGCCAATAGGTATATGAGAAGAAGGTCTAGGAACTAATTCTCATACTTCGTTTCTCTTAAATTGATTTAATTCTTCATGCATGGTTCAATTTGTGAAACAAATGCCATTATACAACAAAGATTTCTTAAAGAGGATCTAGTAGAGATTCCCTTTGATACTTCCCCTATGATATTGTCAAGAGAAAGATCTTTAGTGGTTCTCCAATCCTTTTGCTCTTGAATAGGTGTTGAATGTTCCACATTTGCATTTGAATCAAGCTTTATCTTTAGTAGAGACTCCCTTTGATACTTCCCCTATGATATTGTCAAGAGAAAGATCTTTAGTGGTTCTCCAGTCCTTTTGCTCTTGAATGGGTGTTGAATGTTCCACATTTTCTTTTGAATCAAGCTTTATCTTTTCATTAAACTGCATAACATCTTCCAATTTTCTTGCATCATCATCACATACTTATTCCTCCTTGGAGGTGTTAGTTTCATCACATATTACATGCACTGATTCTTCTACACATAATGTTCTTTTATTTAAAGATTCTATATGATTTACTTTGTAAAGAATAACCAAGGAAAATACCTTCATCAACTTTAACATCAAATTTGCCAAGAGATTCTTTGTCATTATGTAAAACAAAACATTTGCAGCCAAATGCTCTTAAATGTGAAATGTTTGGCTTCCTTCCTTTGTATAGCTCATAAGGTGTTTTCTTCAAAAGAGGCCTGATAAGAAGTATATTCAAAGTGTAGCAAACACTGTTCACTGCATCAGTCCAAAAATGTTTTGACAAATATGTTTCATTAAGAAGAGTTTTAGCACCCTCTTCACGGGATCTATTTTTCCTTTCCACAACACCATTTTGTTGAGGTGTTCCAGGAGCAGAAAAATTGTGGTTTATTTCATATTCCTCACAAAATTTTTCAAAGTTTTCATTTTGGAATTTACCACCATGATCACTTCTTATTGAAACAATGTTGCAAGCTTTTTCATTTTGAATAGTCTTGGCTAATTTTGTAAATGCAGTGAATGCTTCATTCGTGGTTCTTACGAACAAAGTCCATGTGTATCTAGAAAAATCATCAACAATGACAAGACCATAGTAGTTACCTCCTAGGCTCATAGTTCTTGAAGGACCAAATAAATCCCTATGCAATAGCTCAAGGGGTTTAGTAGTTGAAACTACATTTTTGCTTTGAAAACAATTCTTTGTTTGTTTCCCCTTTTGACAAGCATCACATATTTTATCCTTCTCAAATTTGAGCTTAGGTAAGCCAATTACTAAGTCTTTTCTAATGAGCTTATTCATATGATGCATGTTCAAGTGACTTGCTCTTCTATGCCATAACCAAGTATCATTAGTTTTACTGATTAGGCAATTAGTATTGTGAATAAATGCATGATCAATTGAAAGTACATAGATGTTACCTTTCCTCTTCCCAAAATGTATTACGTCACCATTTTGACTATCATGTATCAAATAACAATTATTGTTGAAGGAGACATTGAATCCTTTATCACATAATTGACTTATGCTTAGGAGTTTATGCTTTAATCCTTCAACAAATAGAACATTTCTGATCATGGTTCTAATTTTGTCTCCTATGTTGCCTTCTCCAATTATTTTTCCTTTGTTATTATCATCATAAGTGACAAATCCTCCATTCTTTAGTTTGACATTTGTTAGCATGAATATGTCAGTCGTCATGTGTCTAGAGCATTCGCTATCAAAATACCATAGTGATGATTTTGCTCTAAGACACACCTGCAAAATTCAAATCAAGTGGCAAAGAAGGGTACCCAATTGAGGTTGGATCCATAGGGATTAGCTATTTTCTTTTTATTTGGCACCCAAATGCATTCTCCATTTGGTACATAATATTTTCTAGCAAAACACTTATAAGATGTATGCCCTCTCCTCATGCAATAGTTATAAGTTAGAACTTTTGATGATTTTCCAAAGCATTTTGATTAAACTTTGAATAATAAAAACTCCTTTGATTCTTCTGTTTTTGTAGTACAAATACAGTTTTTCCAAAATGTTTTGAACCTTATTTGTAACCCAATCCAGAAGTATCTCCAACATATTTTTGCACACTTAGTATTTCAACTAAGTTGCATTTTCCTCTATAGAACTTTTTCAAAAGATCAATCAAGTAGCTATTTTCAGAAAGTAGTAACATGTGCTTTTCTCCTTGACTTGTTTTGAAATCATCAAACTCTTCTTGTTACAATTTGCATTTTTCAATCTTAGAGGAGGAAGAAGGACATGTACACCCACTAGCCTTGTAATTTGAAAGAAGCTTTTCATTCTCTTCTTTCAATTTACAATGTTCACTTTGCATTTATGCAAGTTTGGTAATATGTCATCTTAAATCTCCTTTAGGCTTATTATTTGATTTTGCTAACTTTTGAGCCTCACTATGCTTATCATGAAATGCATCAACAATTTGATCGTATTCACCACTAGAGAACTCTTCATCATCACTTAGAGTTGATGTGAGACAAACATTTGCCTCTTCTTCATTCTCACTAGCTGATCCGGATGTTGTTGATTCATTATCCTCCCAAGCAATATATGTGAGACAAACATTTGCCTCTCCTTCTCTCACCTTGTTGCTTCTTTAGAAAAATAGAACAATCAGATTTGATGTGGTCAGGTTTACCACATTCAAAACATGTGAAGTTGGTGGATTTATTGTTGTTGTTGTCCTTTTTGTTGTTGAACTTTGATGGCTTTTTGTTTTTGTTTCTCTTCATAAACTTGATGAACTTCTTGTGTAACATCCTTCCAATTACTATATTATGCCTAGGTCATAATAAGTAACTAGAAGATGTTAACTTTTCTAACATATAATTTTTAACCAAAATCGATTGAGAAAAACTTATCTCAATATTAGAAAATTACGATTATATAGAGCCTGAAGAGACTTTTTGGTCTCTTTTACAATCGTAGTAATAACTTGTAAATAATATCATACAATACTAGTAATGTCCATATACTACAAAACATATAACAAAATACTACAAGTCCACAATATTAAAAGAAATCTTCCAACTTGTCTCACTTTGTAACTGCTCCTTTAAATTTACCTATCTGGAATGACACGAAAACATACTAAAACAGTGAAAATTCTAATGAATTCCCAGTAGGTGAACAATGACTTATCAAACAGTGTCATCGTCATCATTCCAACTACTTTGGTTTATTAAGAAAACATGTGAACAATTATAGTTGATTTTTAATTTCATAAACATATAACCCGGAGTATATTCATTTTATTCTCAAACACTTAAAAATAATCTCATACTTCATCATTAATCAAGCATCATTTTGAATCATGTCAATGCATAGCTTACTTTTGTTATTCTCCTCTTTAATACCCTAAACTAGACAATGAACTCATTACTAGATTTAGGTTCCTCCCGCAGGGTCGTGCTCAGCTCAACTGTATCACCCTTTGGGGTCCCATAGGGTCGTGCTTAGCTTAACTGTATCACCCTTGGGTCAATATGTCTTTCCCACAGAGTTGTGCTCGACTTAACCGTATAACCCGTTGGGTACCATCAGGGTTGTGCTCAGCTTAATTATATCACCCTTCAGGTATTATCTTTCTTTAGTCTTTGGTTTATCTTTCTCTTTAATTTAATGTATCTTAATTCCCTAAACTAGACAATGAGCTCATTACTAGACTTAGGTTGCTCCCACAGGGTCGTGCTCAGCTCAACTGTATCACCCTTTGGGGTCCCATAAGGTCGTGCTCAGCTTAACTGTGTCACCCTTTGAAAGATAGGGCCTTGAAGCTCAAAGGCATGTGAGAAAAACAAAATTTTTCAAGCGGAAACACACATACCATACAAGAATCATTCTTTAGGACATAGATGTTACCTTGTTTATATTCGAAATTTGATGATCAAGGATAGGCTTTAATACGAAATAGGGAGTCTCTGATAGAGGACTATCTAAGGATCATGATGATGGAGGTTCATTACAAGCCAAAGGTCTAGAAGGAGAGCTTGAAGCACTTCCTTTGGTGAGCTTTGAAGGATCCATGACAAGAGCTAGAACTCAAGCCCTTCAAGACCACATAAAAAATGCCTTATATCTTGTGGACAAGCATGAAGAGGCACACCAAATTCAATGAAAACACATAAAAAAAGTCTTGTCTGTTGTAATAAGCATTTGTTGTCTGTTTTAATCGATTAAATGTGTATGTAATCGATTAAAATGCAAATGTTTTCTGTCTGTCTATTTTTCTGTCTGTCTATCTATTTTAATCGATTATTTCGTTGCTGTAATCGATTACACAGTGCAGAATGCTCTGTTTTAATCGATTATGTAACACCCCAAAATTTAGGAAATTACAGACAATGACTAAGAGTAAAATGTTAATGAAAGGCAGTAGAAAAATTTAGGGCAAAATGACAAGAACGCCCCTGAACAATTTCAGAAATGACCAAGGTATCCCTAGGAGAGATTACCAAAATATCTTTGGACAATTTCAAGAATGACAGTTAGATCCCTAGAGTAAATGACTAAAATGTCCCTGAACATTTACCCAAATGACGAAGACACCCTTTTAGCTCTGATAAGGCCAAATAGCCTCAGTAAGGTTATGGAAGCTTGACAAAGGTGTAATATGCTCTTAGATAAGCAATTATTGACATTATTAGTTAAATGAAACCATGAAATAGAATAGAAATAAGTGAATTTAAGATAATCAGAGTTCCATAAGAACACAGAAAAAGGAAAGATACAAATCTCAAAAATTTTCTTTTAATTATAAAAGGAATGAATTCTTAAATAAGTTAGTTTAGTCATTTTACTAAATTAAGATAAAATGAACCAATAAGAATGTAGATAAAAGCCATTAAAAGAAAGTTAAATAACATCCCAAAGATTGTTACTAAACCTTAAGTTAGTTTTCTAAATAATTTTAGACTTTTATTCTCAAAGAAATACTTAGAATCATGCTTTCATAAATTATAGAAATAATGTTATTCAATATAAGAAAATGTGTTAAGTAAAATAAAGCATGAAACTTCCTACAATTTTAGCTATTCCACGGGTAAGCCAA
>PYAF01003790.1:104128-114496 GCA_007407185.1 Glycine tomentella
AAGAGATTGAAACACTAAATAATGACCAAACACAAGGCTGCAACAGAATTGCACAATTCAAATTGAGCAAACAAAATTTAGGGGTTTAGGGTTACCCAAAAATGCAGAACATGATGGATGAAATCAGCCTTACTTCCAACCCTAGAACCTTGCTCTGAATACCAAATGATGAGAATCCCCTTGCCTTGATACAATTTTCAGACCAATTCTAGGTTGGAATTCGCACACCAACAGAGCCAGAATCGTATTGTTAACTTTCATGTATTTCTCAGCCTACAGAACTCGGATTGGACCGATTCTAAAACGAGGTGAAAGAGGACTTTCTGAAATGCAATTTAGACACAAAAAACACCGAAAAAGGATAGGTAAAACGAGAATTATGACAATAAGAAATTCGGGGTGACATCACAGAATTAGGAATGCGAAAATTTAGACAAGGAACAAAAATGGTGCAAAGGAAGAAGCAGATAGGCGCCACAAACAAACGTTTGATAAGCCTTGAGGATCGTCACAAGAATTGAAGAATTCTTGATAAGATCAAATGGTTCAAGGAAGAACCCTAGCAGAGAAAAACTCAAGCTAATGATAAAATTCCAATAGCCAAAGATCCTTCTCTATTCACTTCAGAATTGATTTATACAAATTAGTTCTCATGCATCTAGTAGAAAATAAAACAAAATTAAAATCTCAACATTGTAAGAATAACTAAAATGCCTTAGTGGTTAAGTCAGGCATAACTAAACTTAAGGTCCAAGTCTCAAAACCCAGCTACAAGTACTTTATTACTATTATTTTTTTTATAAGGCCTATGTCAATAATTGCTTTTATTATCACTCCAAGCAAGCAATACATGTCACTAGTAATCCAGTCATGCAGCCCTCTATATTTTGGGTTCCCTCAAACAATTGGATTGCCCTCAGATTAGCCATTACATGTTGCAAAGCTTCTTGGGTCTTTTTAGCTCTAGCTCTTGTCATGGGTCCTCCTATGCCTTGTATTGGATCTTGGTCTTGGGGTTGGTCTTTGATGCTGGGTTGACCTTTGATGTCCTCATCACCTTAACATCGGTTTTCTTAAAAAAAACTTGAAAACCGATGTTAAGTAGTTCACGTTAACATCGGTTTCCTTAAAAAACTTGAAAATCGATGTTAAGTAGTTCACGTTAACATCAATTTCCTTAAAAAAACTTGAAAACTGATGTTAAGTAGTTCACGTTAACATCGGTTTCCTTAAAAAACTTGAAAACCGATGTTTAGTAGTTCACCTTAACATCGATTTTGTTAAAAAAACTTAAAAACCGATGTTAATATGAACTGGTTAACATTGGTTTTTAAGTTTTTTTAACAAAATCGATGTTATATTGATCCTTTATTTACGAATTTGCCACCGGGTTTTCGTTAACATCGATTTTTTGGAAAACCGATGTTAACGTACCGATGTTAAAAGCTATTTTTTTAGTAGTGACTATTTTATTAAATAAGTCTATTCATCCTATAATTAAGAGAAAATTTCATAGATTTTATCTATCATTTTTCTATATTTTTCTAATACTTGAATTCTTCTGAATAAAGTTTCAAAGTCACTATCTTATAAAATTCATAGAAATTCTATTCTATGGTTTTCTGTCACAAAGTATTTTGAAAATATGCTATCTAAGAGTATTCTGTAATTTCATTAGGTTTTCACAAAATTTCTCAGGGTGTCTTAGACAGTTTAGTATCAAGGGTATTATGGTAATTTCTTAAAGTATCGAAGGACATTTATGTAATTTTCATCTTAGGGACATTTCTGTCATTTCTTATTTAAGGGAAGGGTAGTATGGTCATTTTCCTTAAACTATTTTTGTAATACGTCTAATTAATATTTCATATAATAATATAGATCAATCAAATATAACATTCACCTAATTTAACATTCACATCAATAATTTCACAAGAATGATTCATAATTATAGCTATTGAAATATTAGGGTGTTAAAGGTTCACTTCTCAAGAGAAGCTACATCCAGTTTTTCTAATCAAACAACATTAGAGTTCTAATAAATCAAATTTGTTATTTTACAAGTTGTTACATGTGATTATCCTTATCCACCCTAGATAAAGAATCAGTATTCTAACACCCTATTAGAAATCAAATCACAAAGAACCTGAGAACTCTACTCAATTCTTTATCTGTAGAGAACACTACTCTAGAAAGCTTGAAAGAAAACTATTTTGATCTTATCCTTACACAAATTTCAAACAAAACAATTAACTAGAAAATTTTAAGAGAGACACAACCTTTGATCCTCAGTGAGTGAATTGAATGAATGAATGTTACTAATCAATTCCCAGGTTTCATGAATGTTGATGAATAGAAAATCAACTCTCTTGAACTTCTTTTCAATTATCTTATCTTAACACATCATCATCATGAAGCATGTAAACTTTTGATCTCAAACAAGAATTGTATCACTCAGAAAATCAGTTTCTTGGACCATTGAATTCTTAGAACATGTTGAATAATTCGTAAACTCGAAATGTAAGTTGTCTCTCAAAGCATAGATCCAAAAGCTTTAAATAGAAAACAGATTTAACAGAATGTAATCGATTAATACGTTATGTAATCGATTAATACGTGATGTAATCGATTAAAGCAGATAGTCTCAATTATGAGATAAGCCTTGGTAATTGATTATAGATAAGTGGTAATCAATTAAGGCAGTCATGCATATTCTTAAATGATCCTGTATAATCGATTACAGTATAGTGGTAGTCGATTAAGACAATCGTGCATATTCTTGAATGAACTAGTGTAACCGATTACAGTAAAGTGGTAATCGATAAAATAGACAGACATGTTTTGCATTTTGTGCAATGTAATCGATTACGATTTGCTAGTAATTGATTAAAGTGTTCTTCATGGATTTTTTAGAGATAAACAGAACTTGTGTAATCGATTAAAACAATACAAAATGGATTTTTCAAAAACTAAGCCGTGGAATGTTTCTTTTCAAATGCAAATAAGAAAACCTTATGTTCTTTTCTTAAAACATGTATGCATGAATATTTTTATGCTTTATGCTATGCAGGGATCATAAGATAAGCCTCTTAAACTACTTTACAAATTACAAATGCCTTCAATTGAATGACATGTAAAAAGCTAAAATCTTTTAAGTGAAAGGGCTTCATCCTTGATCTTCTCTTCAGCTCCCCCAATATCCAACAAGTTTCTCTCTTGTTCTTGTGCAAGAACCTCTTGGGTCATACCAATGGTTTCTAAATGCTATTGTGGCAATTCTTCCTAGACTTATTGGAGAGCTTTTCCATCGTGTCTTCCATCTTCATCCCTAACCTTTCTTCCATCTTCCATTGCTACAATTAAAAGCTTCCAAACACCCACATGTTTCACATGAAATGCTGGACAACTTGTGTTCTTGAAGTTTGCTTGAAGATTGGGTTTCATTGCAAGGTAGATTTGAGAAATTTAATGGCTAATGGGTTCAACCATACATCAATGTGTCTGACTACATGAAATTCAACTAACAAATGCATTTTGCATCACATTTTGCTAAAATATGAATTCTGCAAAATGACACTATTCATGTTGCATAATTCTCTGTTGTAATCGATTACGCTCTCGTATTAATCGATTACTTTATGCTTAAAGGCAATTTCTGTTGGATATAGGGGAAGTTGCAAGAAAAATCAAAAGCAAGAATGAAGAAAAAGCTTGATGATTAGCTTAAAGTTATTTTTGCTTTATCATGCCCAATCAAGTATGAATACATATGCAATGTATTTAAGTTTGATTCAAGTACATTGCTTTGTGATCCTTGCATTGTCATTTGCATGTCTCATTGCATTTGCATAAGTAGGTGCTATTAAAAGAAGTTACTAAATGATTTCAAAGGAAAACAGATTCTCATGGCTATGTTTTTGGAAAATGAAAACTTACTGTTTTAATCGATTACACAGTGTTTTAATCGATTAAAATGCTCTTGTTCTTATCTGGAAAAGCCATGAAGAACACTTTAATCGATTACATGATTGACTTAATCGATTACATAGTGTATTTTGGAAAACCATACATTTATGCTTTAATCGATTACATAGGCTTTTTAGAAAATTCTGCATTTTTGCTTGAATCGATTACGTTGCAAAATAATCGATTAATTTGTTCGTAATCTTTTTCCAGATTACTGAGGAACAATTTAATCGATTATTTAGTTATTTTAATCGATTACATATGACAAATAATCGATTACACTAGCGGAATAATCAATTATTGTCAGTTAATTCTGTTTTTAAAAGCCTTTGTAAGTCAGTTCTTTATAAATAGAACTTGTGCAAATTATTCAATACATCTGAGTGACTTACCAAAGAAAAACCAAGCTTTCTAAAGTGTCCAAGAAATTGATTCCATAGTGATTAACACATCTTGTAAAGATCAAGATTTCTGAATTTTAGAAAGGATGTGCTAAAGAAAAGAAGATTTCAAGATATTGATTCTGAGCAATAGAATTCATACTACCAGGATTGTGTGGTAATCTAATTTCATGTTTCATTCATTCATACATGATGGATCACAGGTAGTGTTTATCTTGTATCATTTCTTTTGAGATTTACTAAGAATTTTGTTTTGTTTTGTTGTAACATTTCAAATTGATTCCTTGTAAAGCATTATAGAGAAGGGTTGTCTAGGTTTGAAGATTTAAGTAGGTTTCTCAAGATCTTTGTAACTTGTATTCTAATAGTATTTTAGAATTCAGGATCTTTGTCTAGTGTTGATAGAGATTGTCACTTGTTGTGCTTGTACAAGAATAATTTGATATAGTGAAAACTCTAACCTAGTGTTGGTTGGAAGACACTAGATGTTGCCTCCATGTTTGTGAGGTGAACCAGTATAAATTATTGTGTGATAGTTTCTTTATCTGTATATCTTTCATTACTATTGTTTGGAAATCAATATACAATCAATAAGAGATATTTCAGTGATTACATGCATTTCAAGGTGACATTAGAATGAAAGAAAAAATTGTTTTTGATCAAGGGTGATTGAGTGATACGATCCAAGTTTTAAATTATGCAAATTATTTTCAAGAAAAGTTTTTAAAGGTGGTCTTAACCAATTCACCCCCCTCTTGGTTATTTGAAGTATGTTTATAGTATTTTCAACTGGTATCAAGAGCTGGTTCTTGAGATTTATTCAAGATCACTATCTTTCATAAAAAGACATGAATACCACTCAGATTAATTTCAAAGAAGGTGCCTCCCTAATTCATCCACCAATGTTTGAGGGAGAGCATTTTAGCTTTAGGAAAAATCCTATGAAGATTTTCATACAATCGAATGACCCGGGTGCATGGAATGCTATAGAAAAGGGTCCCTTGGTCCCTATGAAAACTGTTGATGGTAAATTGATTCCCAAAGATTGGGATGAAAAAAAATAGTGCAATATGATTTTAAGGCTAAAAATATGGTCACCTCTGCACTTTCTTTTCATGAGTTTTTTAGGACTGTTAGGTGTACAAGTGCTAAAAAAATGTGGGATATGTTAGAGGTTACTCATGAAGGTACAGAGGATGTACGAAGATCAAGGAAACACGCTTTGATTCATGAGTATGAGATGTTTGTGATGAACTCCACAGAAACTATATCTCAGATGCAAACAAGGTTTACTCAAATAGTAAATCATCTTCTTGGTCTTGGAAAGACCTTTGATGTTGAAGAGTTAAACATCAAAATTCTGGAATGTCTTACAAGATCATGACAACCTAAGGTCACAGCTATTAAAGAATCAAAAGACCTCTCCAAAATGTCAATGGCTGCACTTTTCGATAAGTTACTTGAATATGAGCTAGAAATGTCTCAATTAACACATTCTAAGAATACAAATAAAAAACAAAAGAGTATAGCTTTAAAAGCTGCATCATCAAGTGTGGAGAAACAAGAAGATTCAAGTGATGAAAACCAGAACCTAATAGTCAAGATGTAACATCCCAAAAATTGAAATAAGTTAGTTAAAGATAAAAAGAGAAATTAAAAAATGCATAAGGAAGAATGACCATATTACCCTTCCCTTGATATGAGAATTACCATATTACGCTTGAAGTGGAAATTACAAAAATGCCCCTGGAGCAAGTGACAAATTACGAGAATACCCTTTGATATTTTGATTAGATATTTTGAAATGGAAATTACAATAATACCCTGGAGTGAGTGATAAACCAAAATACTCTTAGATATTTTGTAGACTTTAGGAAATTACAGAAATACCCCTGGAATGACAAATTACCAAATTACCCTTAGTAACAGATAAAAATCACAAAAAAAAACTAGGAGTACCTAGACTAGCCGAAAATTCATGATTAGGTAAGCCAGAAGATAAGTCTCTAAATTTTACTACCCTATGTAATAAATGCAAGTAAATAAAACTTATAGTAAAAATGAAGAAAATTGCATGAATATCTAAAACTATCATAAGCTATAGTTTCAGACCATGTGATAATATGATGAGAAAAATTATCACATGAGAAACACTTGTGATGGTAGTGTGATACAAAAAGGATATGATAGAAGCTAATGGATTCAAGTGACAAGTTTAGAAATGCTTAGAATATATTTAGTTAGGATTAGTTAATTTAAGAAAAGAAACCAATCCTAGCTGTGTAGGATTTTGGGCAAAGGCTTAAGATTTTAAATGTATGTCACACACTTAGCTAGTATATGAATTAGAAGACACATGAAGTACACTAGATATAAATTAAAAGAAACAAAAACATAAGACCAAGCAAGCTTATACGTGAGATTTGAATCTATACGGAAGTGAAAAAATGTGTAGATTAACGTGTAAGCTCTAGAACTTTGTATAAAAGATAATTTTGCAACCAAGTTAGGAAAAATCAGATTTGGCTTCTTGAAAACTCCATTCCACGTGCACATAGCCATTTAATGAAGGAATCTTTCTTCTTGCTTAGTAAGCATGCATTTAATGCATCAAATTAAAATATCTTTAGGTCATGATTACTTAGTTACTTTAGAACCAAACCAAGACTAACTAAGTTACATCTAACTAATTTCTTTACTTCCTAACCAAAATGTTTTCTATAAATACCCCTTGAATTAAAATTATGCACAAGCCATGCTATTTCCCTCAAACTTACGGCCAATTGCATTTTCTCTCTTCACTTTGCTTTCTCACTTCCTTCTTGATATAGAAACCATAGTCCTTCACTTCTATTGCCTCCATCACCTTTCCAAAGCATCAAATACTAGACAAGCCTTTCATTCTTTCAATAACTTGAGGTGCAGCCAAATACTTGGAGGAATTGGAAGCAAACTTGTTGGAGGTAGGTGAAAGTTATGTTTATTTATCATTTGGTTCTTGAGATTATTTGTATGGCTGTAAGCTGAATTTTGGACTGTTTTGAAATTTCCATATCTCCCTCTATACTTAACCAAACGAGATGTTTGATCACTCATTTTAAAGATTAGGATGTCCTCTATGTTATCCTAAAATATGGGACCAAACTAAGTAGTGAATCATGTCCAGAAATTATTTTAGCTCTATCCGAAACTGTCCACACCCAAACAACTTCTGCCATCCGTTTTGAAAATTTTATTTCTATCTGATTTCTTATTCAAATTATGTGTATGATATATGAAATTAAAGATCTATATGTAAAATATAACAAATACAAATTTCAGCTAAAACTAGTTACTGCTTGCAATTGTGACAACACTAGGAGATGTTAGTGTGAAATTTTGAGACTGTTGGCAGATTTAAAGTTCTATTTGTAAAATATTATATCTAGAGTTATAACTCCAATTGAGGCATGTGATACCTTTTTAGAAATCTTAGTAAGTCTAGTTTAACATACTAAAAGATAAGTATTTGATGACTGTTAGATGAGTATAGATTATAGGAAGAACCGAATAATATGAAGTAAGAAATCTTGTTATGTTCTTTGTTATGATATTCTTAAAAAGTGTTTTTGTGTGATGATGAAATCTTGATGTCTTGTGGAATAATTATATGACATGAGATATCTAGCTTTGCATGTCATGTGCATTAAGAAAGGTAAAAAGATAAGACCTGAAGAGTAATACAGTTAAGCCGAGCACGACTCTGAGGGAAAGACTAAAAAAGAAAGATAATACCTGAAGGGTGATACATTTAAGCTGAGCACAACCCTGATGGTACCCAACGGGTGATATGGTTAACCCGAGCACGACCCTGCGGGAAAGACATATTGACCCAAGGGTGTTAGTATATGGATGTCCTAGAGACAATCTTTTCATTAGATTAAGACATACATGTATTTTTCATATTGTCATGAATAAATTATAAGCGCTCTTTATCCTGTTTCATATTCTGTCTCAATATCATTATTAATATATGAGCAACTGGATAAAACCCTTGGAATAGAATAGGTATCTCTTGAATATCAGTGATGGGATCATGATCATGAGGATTCAAGGATGCCAGATGTCTACTCCTAAATTTTAAGTTCCTAGTCTAGAGACACTAAGAATGGGGATCAGTGATCTCGGGTAAGACTAGCACGGCTT
Organism: Glycine tomentella; assembly: GCA_007407185.1. Taxonomy (NCBI): domain Eukaryota; kingdom Viridiplantae; phylum Streptophyta; class Magnoliopsida; order Fabales; family Fabaceae; genus Glycine; species Glycine tomentella. Next base: position 112,681 of record PYAF01003790.1, read on the forward strand.
ATCTACTTGTATGCAGATACAAGGTAAAGACCTCATGAGCTACAAACATAGAGATTTCTTAGCTAAAGTCGTGGGTGGACCTATAAGGGTATAGCTAGCACTGAACGGACCCACAAAGAGACTCTATGAGGAAATCTCACAGATAGTATCATTAAAGTAGTCTCTTATTATTTGGGTGTGTCTTTCCTTAGACCAAAAGTTTTCACCTAGACTGTGTTCTAGAAGACATGCTTTGATTGTATACCTCGTCTGCCTGAAACATGGAGACACATAGGTATACCTTTGGGCATGTCCTGAAAGAACACGAGTCTAGGGGTAGTTGAAGGAATTCGTCAAATCTCTGTGAGAGATTAGGTTATCTGTAAATCAGAGAAATTGGGATGACATTTACGGGACTCGGGAATCTATGCATAGTAAAAGAAATCATGAGATGATTTGCCTTTAGAGTCAGTAAAATTGGAGACTAATGACCACCAAGACATGAATGCTTGGCTTGGATCATTTCCGGATTGTAATCTTCAAGACTCCATGAATTAGGGTTTGAAATTCAAATAGAAAAATGGAGAAGATTAAGGAATGATTTAGAATGACGCCACGATTCCAATCGGAACGATAAGTCGGAGGAGGATTCACCACAAAGGAAAGCTCCCTTGATAAGAATCAATTTGGTCTCAATCAAGAACCAACAAGAGGTTAAGCTCTCAATTTAAGCAAAAGCTCAATTTCAGTAATCAAAAGTTAACCAAAAATAGCAAAGTCTGAGTATTTATAGGGCTAGACCTCTAATAAACCCCTAAAAACATAGGTTTAGGCCTATTTACAGAAATATCAAAGCCCATTACATGAAAACAGCAAAAGGAAAGCTGCAGTACCATTTTAAATGAAAATAATCGATTAAAACGAAACGTAATCTATAACGCCTCTCTTTACTCACTCGTGCTTGATTGATTTTAGCTAAGATATTGTGTCCACTTTGTATTAGCATCAAATTAGTTATAACTTTTTCACGAAATTCTTTTCGCTTTGCTTTCCAAGTTTACGAGTTGTTTGTAATATAAACGATTTTCCTCACCACGGATCATGCAAATAAAATTTCTTAATACATATTAGATTGTTAACAGTCCAAGTACAGTCCAGATACATCACAGTCCCAAATAGTTTGTTACAACGTAAAATAAATACAGTCCAGCATAGTCTCAAATACAAACAAACAGAAAACCACCAATATAATCTGCAGAACATCCATCAGCACATAAAATATCCAGCTCCTTCCTCAGTGGTTTACCTAGCTTACTGTTCTTCTGCTCGCCCAAATTAATTGGGGTCATCACAGGTGTCAACCACCGACACAGCTCGGGTAAGTATTTTAATAAACAGAATTAGATAATTGACAGAAATAGAATAATATATTGAATACATAACTTATTTAAAATAAACAACGGATATATAGAAACATAGAATAACATTTATAAACATAGATACATGATAGATGATGCATGCTTTCTTTATTACATGATGCATGACTGAGATCTCAGAGGCCTAATACAAGGTACCAAAATCAATATAGTTTCATCCACTCCAGTGAAACCAGTCCCACCTACTCCAGTGAGACCTCCCTCCTGATGAGGACCTAGGAGAGGACATGACCAAAGCAACAAACTTGGAGGACATACAAGGTCTTGGAGGCCCAATGACAAGATCAAAAGCTAAAAAGGCTAAAGAGGCCCTAAATCTCATGGTGACCACTTTACTTGAGACAAGCCCAAGTCTAAAGGAAGAAGAGCCCAAAATGATACACTTAATCCAATTTGAAGAC
>PYAF01003790.1:136714-151915 GCA_007407185.1 Glycine tomentella
TTCAGTTAGGGTTGTGGTTTCAATCAATTTAGGGGTTAAGTCGATTGAGTTGCTTCTAATGAGATTGAATGAACTTTCATGATAGGATTAATTTCTGAGAACAATGATGATTTGAATTGCTTGGTGAGGTGAATTGGATTGATGTTTTAAATTCTGTTTTACATTACTTCTTTTGAATTCTGTTAGTTTCTGTGTTGCTTTTTAATTTTAGTTTATGTTTTTGCAAGTTTTACTTACGCACACAAACTGTTTGATAAAATTTCCCCCTTACTGTTACCATTGAATTGAAGCTAGAACCATATTGATTGTGTCTCTGAATCGACCTAGGTTATCTCTGTGCTACAGAATTAGCTTAGTAAAATCGTTTTGGTGCGTGTCGACAACGTGTTTTTGGTCCTTGAGTGCATTATTGGATTCTTTGAGATGTTAATAGCACTTGTATTGTCACATAGCAAAGGTATTTCTTTCAGTTCAAATCCAAAATCTTGTTGCTTCAACCATAGGCTGTGCACAACAGCTTCCAGCTGAGATATATTCAGCTTCAATAGTTGACAAAGCAACACAAGATTGTTTCTTGCAATCCCATGAGATCAATGAACTTTCAAGAAGATGATAAGTGACACTAGTGCTTTTTCTATCTAACTTACATCCTGCAAAGTCGGAATGAAAATAACTAATAATATTGATTGAAGCACCTTTAGGATACCAAAGACCAACTTTTGGTGTAGCCTTGAGATATTTGAGGATCCTTTTGACTGTTGTTAGGTGAGACTCTTTGGGATTTGCTTGATATCTTGCACACAAGCAAACACTAAGCATTATTATATCTGGTCTACTAGCTGTCAAAAATAACAATGATCCAATCATTCCTCTGAATTTTGACTCATCAACCTTTTTTCCACTTTCATTTGAATCAAGATAGGTTGATGTTGCCATTGGAGTTGCAGCATCTTAGCTTTTCTCCATTTCAACTCTTTGATCACTTCAAGGCAATACTTGGATTGATTGAGAAAGGTTCTATGCTTCATTTGCTTCACTTGAAGTCCAAGAAAGAATGCTAATTCTCCGATCATTGACATTTCAAATTCTTTTTGCATAGCTACAGAAAATTCTTTGCAAAGCACATGGTTAGTTGAACCAAAGATTATATCATCAACATATACTTGAACCAATAAGATATCACTCTTATGCCTTTTGATGAACAAGGTTTTGTCAACATGGCCCCTTGTGAAGGGTTGTTCAAGCAAAAACTTGCTTAGTCTTTCATACCAAGATCTAGGAGCTTGCTTTAAACCATAAATGGCCTTTTTAAGTTTAAAAACATAGTTTGGATGTTTAAAATCAGTAAAACAGGAGGTTGTTCAACATATATATCCTCCTCAATGTATCCATTTAAAAAGGCACTTTTAACATCCATTAAACATGCATAAGCAAGCAATAACCTAATGGCTTCCAATCTTGCAACTGGAGCATAAGTTTCCTCATAGTCAATGCCTTCTTCTTGGTTGTAACCTTTAGCAACCAATCTAGCTTTATTTCTAACTATGATTCCACTTTCATCAAGTTTATTTCTAAAAACCCATTTTGTGCCAGTAGGTTTGAGAAATGATGGTCTAGGAATAAGTTCCCAAACTTCATTTCTTTTGAACTGATTTAACTCATCATGCATGGCATGCATCCAATGTTCATCATGTAAGGCTTGATCAATATTCTTAGGTTCAATTTGAGAAACAAAAGTCATATTACAACATAAGTTTCTTAATAAAGATCTAGTAAATACTCCTTTTGAAACTTCACCAATGATGTTGTCAAGTGAGAGATCTCTTGTTGTTCTCCAATCTTTAGGCTCTTGAACAGGTGTTGATGATTTTATTTCAGCACTTGGTTCTTCTTTCTCTTTATTTAAGGAATCATTAAGCTGAATAAATTCTTCCATAGGACATGCATCTACATCACACTTCTTTTCCTCTTTAGAGGGATTAGTCTCATCACAAATAACATGAACTGAATCTTCCATGCATAAGATTCTTTTGTTGAAAACTCTATAAGCTTTACTATGTAATGAATATCCAAGGAAAATTGCTTCATCAACATCAAATTTTCCAAGTGATTCTTTCCCATTGTTTAATACAAAACACTTGCAGCCAAAATCTCTCAAATGAGAAATGTTGGGTTTTCTACCTTTGTATAGCTCATAAAGAGTTATTTTTAAAATAGGTCTTATAAGTAATCTATTCAAAGTGTAGCATACTGTACTTAAAGCATCAGCCCAAAAATATTTTAACAAATTTGTCTCATTAAGAAGAGTTCTAACTCCTTCTTCAAGAGATCTATTTTTCCTCTCCACAACACCATTTTGTTGAGGTGTTCTTGGAGCTAAAAAATTGTAGTTAATTCCATTTTCTTCACAGAATTTTTCAAAATGTTCATTTTGGAATTCTCCACCATGATCACTTCTTATTGAGATAATTTTGCTACCTTTTTCATTTTGTGCAAGCTTGGCCATTTTTCTAAAAGCAAGGAAAGCATCACTTTTGGATTTGAAAAACAGAGTCCAAGTAAATCTAGAGTAATCATCTACAATGACAAGCCCATAATAATTGCCACCTAAACTCATGGTTCTAGAAAGACCAAACAAATCAATGTGCAGTAATTCAAGTGGTCTAGAGGTGGAAACAATGTTTTTACTTTGAAAAGAATTTTTGGTTTGTTTCCCCTTTTGACAAGCATCACAAAGTTTGTCCTTTTCAAACTTGAGTTTGGGTAAACTAATTACTAAATCCTTTCTAATTAGCTTGTTCATATGATGCATGTTTATGTGACTAGCCCTTCTATGTCATAGCCAAGATTCATCAATCTTACTTATTAGACAATAAGTGTTGTGAAAGAATGAATGATCAATTGAAAGTAAATAAATGTTACCTTTCCTTTTACCTATGTGACTCACTTCACCACTTTTTCCATCACAAATCATGCAGGAATTCTCATTAAATGAAACTTTGAATCCTTTATCACAGAGTTGGCTTATGCTTAAGAGATTATGCTTCAATCCTTCTACATGAACATTTTTTATTTTGGTTTTTAAGCTATCTCCAATGTTGCCTTCTCCAATGATTTTTCCTTTGTTATTATCCCCATAAGTGACATATCCTCCATCTTTAAGAGTTAGATTTGTAAGCATAGACATGTCACCCGTCATATGTCTAGAGTGTCCACTGTCAAGGTACCATAATGAGGATCTAGATCTTAGACATACCTGCAAAAATCAAATCAATTTATAGAGGAAGGTACCCAATTGAGGTTGGGTCCATAAGGGTTAGCAGCTTTCTTTTTCTTTTGAACCCAAATGCAATCTCCATTAGGCACATAGAATCTCCTAGCATAGCATTTATATGATGTATGTCCTTTTCCATACAATAGTTGCATGTAACAGATTTTGATGATTTTCTTAAGAAAGCATTTTGATTGATCTTTGAGTTTTTGAATTTCCTTTGATTCTTTTGTTTTGGTGGCACAAATACAGTTTTTCCAAAGGATTTTGAGCCTTGTTTGAACCCTAAACCAGAAGTATCTCCAACATACTTTTGCACACTTAACATTTCAATCAAGTTGCATTTTCCTTTGTAAAGCTTTCTCAAAAGATCAATTAAGTCATTGTTTTTGGATAAAAGTAACATGTACTTTTCTCCTTGACTCTTTTGTAATCATCAAAATCTTTTTGCAGCAAGTTATACTGTCAACATTTGTAGAAGAAGAAGCACATACACACATATTCATATTATAACTTGAAACAAGTTTTTCATTTTCTTCTTTCAAAATGCAAATTTCAGTTTGCAATTCAGTAATTTTGCAACATGCCATCTAAGATTTCCTTTGAGCTTGTTATTGGATTTTGAAAGCTTTTGGGCTTCCTCATGCATTTCTTGGAAATCATTAATTACTTGTTCAAGTTCATCTTCATTGATAGTGGAGGTGAGACACATGTTGTCTTCTTCATTTTCAGTTGAAGATTCTGAGGTTGTTGACTCATTATCTTCCCAAGCTATGTACGCTCTTTTAGATTTTCCTTCCTTCCTCATTTTGTTGTCCCCTTGTTGCTTTTTCAAGTAGATTGAACATTCAGATTTGATGTGACCAAGTTTTCCACATTCAAAGCAAGTAAAGTTGTTGTCAATCTTGTTGTTGATGTTGTTGTTCTTGTTGTTCTTTGTGAACCTTTTGTTCTTGTTTTTACTCAAGAACTTGCTGAACTTCTTAACAACCAAGTTCATGTTGTCCTCTTCATCCTCATCACTTGATTTTTCCTCTTTTCCAGCTTTTGAAGTTACAGCTTTTAGTGCAATGCTCTTGCTTTTCTTTTCTGCATCTTCAGCACAAGTTAGTTGAGACATTTCATGCTCATATTCAAGTAGCTTACCAAATAATGCAGCCATGGACATCTTTGATATATCTTTGGATTCCTTGGTTGTTGTCACCTTTGGTTGCCAAGGCCTTGTTAGACACTTCAAGATCTTGATGTTTAATTCTTCAGTATCAAAGATCTTCCTAAGACCCAATAGATGATTGACAATATGAGTGAATCTTGTCTGTAGTTGAGAAATGCTTTCATTGGTGTTCATTTTGAACATCTCTTACTCATGGATCAATGCATGCTTTCTTGATCTTCTAACTTCTTCAGTTCCTTCATGAGTAATCTCCAGCATCTCCCACATTTCTTTTGCACTTGTGCATCTCACTGTTCTAAAAAATTCATCAGAGGAAACTACAGAGGTGATCATATTTTTAGCTTTAAAATCATATTGGACAACCTTTTGTTCAGCATCTGTCATCTCATCCCATTCTTTGGGAATCAATTCATTTCTTTGGAATAAAATGACCCTTTTTTATAGCATTCCAAGCACCTAGGTCATTTGATTGAATAAAGATTTTCATTCTATTTTTGCAAAAACTGAAGTGCTCCCCTTCAAACATAGGAGGTCTGTTTAGAGAAGAACCTTCTTTGAAGGTTATTTGTGAGCTATTATTCATTTTTCTTTTTGAAGAAAAAATAATGATCTTGAATAACTTTCAAGAACCAACTCTTGATGCCAATTGAAAATAATAGGAATACACACAATAACCAAGAGGGGGGTGAATTGGTTAAAACCTTGGTATTTTAAAAACTTATACAAATCAGAGTTTCAAGATCTTTATGACTTTCAAAACAAAGAAATCTTTATACTCAATCAAATGTCTCAGCCCCAAGAATTCAATAGATCAACTGAACTTGTTGAACAATGAATATGAATCAAAAAATCAAAGATCAATGAATAAGATGAGAGATAAAGAAATAGAATAAAAAACACTAGCAATATATACTGGTTCAATTCACAACTTGAAGCTACATCCAGTTTCTTCTAATCAACACTAGATTAGAGTTCCACTATTATAAAATTTTTGTTCTTACATGCAATCACAACATCTTCCTTTATCAACCCTAGATAAAGAATAGTAATTTCTAGCATTTCCCACATGTCCTTAGCACTCTTGCACCTAACAGTCATGAAAAATTCATGAGACGATAATGCAGAGGTTTTCATATTCTTTGCTTTGAAATCATATTGAACTACCCTCTTTTCTACGTCTGTCATTTCATCCCATTCTTTGAGAATCATTTCATTACAAAACAGTTTTGATTGGAATCAAAGGACCTTTTTCTATTGCATTCCATGCACCAGGGTCATTTGATTGAATGAAAATCTACATTCTATTTTTCCAAAAACTGAAGTGTTCTCCCTCAAACATCGAAGGACGATTGAGAGAGGCACCCTCCTTGAAGGTAATTTATGTGGTATTCGTTTTCTTTGAAAAACGATAGTGATATTGGTAACACACAAGAACCTGCTCTTGATACCAATTGAAAACAGTATGAACAACACACAAGAACCAAGAGGGAGGTGAATTGGTTGATCTTGGCCAATTAAAATTCTTAAACAATCAGAGTTAAAAAGATCATATCACAAAACAATCCAATAAAGCTTTCAACCAATCAAAGACCAAACCTTACAGAATGCAATAAAAAACTTTTTCTGTTGATTGTGAAATGCTACACCAACGAATTACAAGTTATAACAACAAGAAAAAAATAAAGATGAAGTAGTCAATACATAGATTTATACTGGTTCACTTCTTAACCTAGAGAAGCTACATCCAGTTCTTCTAACCAACAAGTTAGAGTTCCACTAATAACAACTTGTTTCTTACAAGCCCCCTTAAAACCGCTCTTATATCTAACTCCCATAGATTCTTTGTGATCAAGACATAGAGAAAACCTATCTCTATGCTTACCTCTAAAAACACCTATTCTAGAAAAGCCTTAACAAAAACTATTTTTATAGTTACACACAAAGAAATTCAAAAAGAATTTACAAAAAAGTTGTATGGAAAGAAACCACCTGATGATCCATTACTGATGTGTATGTGTTATGTAACGACCTAAAATTTTTCTAGATATTCTATTTTTAGTTGGATTAAATTTTAAGAATCGTTAGATAATGACTATTTTATTTCTTCTGAATAGATTCTAGTATAAATTCTATCACGTATAAAATTAAAAGCCACAGTCTAGTTATACATAATTCATTTCTTCTAGTTCCTTCATGTTTTAATACAACATAACACTTAACTACACGATAGCCATACTAGATAGGATTTTTTATTTATGTACAAAAACCTACAACCCATTTCTTTATTTCAGAAGTTCTCTTCCAAGCTCTCTTCTTCTTCGCTGACCAAGTTAATTGGTTCCATAGGTGGTTGTGAATAGGTAGCAACGAACTAAAAGAATGGGTCATAAGGATTAAAAAGTCCATTAAGTACAGAGACAGGAAAATGAGTGCCAAAATAAATATATGCACGTATAACAAGGTGCATGATTATGATATAACAATTCCTTCCTTCATCGAGGTACCACTCAAAATTTAGCACAACAAAGAATATGATGATTGAGGCCATCTAAAAACATGAAACAAATTTAGTGACAAATAAAATTTCTCAGTAGGCAAAACTAAACCACAAAGTTAGTATGTTAGTAAATCATCAACATAATCAAAAAGCATCATAAAATAGTTATGCGAACTATATGAATCCATGAAATGAATTTCCCAGGGTGCACATGGCCTCTACATATCATACTGTATGTAGCTACACCTCGTAGTGGATGTAGAAATGTTGCGGCTGTCTTACGCTAGTCATGCATGTCATTCCATGTATCTGCACCTGGTCTCTACATCTCGTATTGGATGTAGTCTCGAACTATGTTTCACAAATCTCGTACTGAACTTGGAAACATGAAATCAATATATCATCACATAAAAAATTCATCCATATGAAAATATATAGGATATCCAGGATGCCAACCCGGCCATCTTGATCATCCAATATAAAATCAATCCAGGATACCAACCCGGTCATCTTGATTATAGAAAATAGTTTATCCGAGGTGCTAACCCGACAATCTTGATCACCACAAAGTTATAGTCTATTCGGGATGCCAACCTGACCATCTTATTCATCAATAAAAGTCTATCCAAGATACCAACTCGATCGTCTTAAATCATCAAAAATATAATCTATTTGGGATACCATCTCGACCATCTCAATCATAAAAAAAAATATCGCTATCTGGGATGCCAAACATCAGTAATATTTCGTCCTATAAATCATTAACTATCCTATGGTATAAATCATCATTATCCCGTCATATAATAACCTTTAGATGGCATGAAATTCAAGCCTAAGTAATAGCCATAAATATGTACATTAAAGCATGTAAATTAGTCCAAATAAATTCTTAACTAAAGATTGAAACCTAGCCTACCTCAAGTGAGTTTTTGATTCTCGAAGAGGAATGGAGTAAAGGTTGTCTTCCTTGCGAAAATCCTCTAAGGAATGATGTCTTGAAAGAAGAAAGTGGATGATGGGTGAAGTGGTAAAAAGAAGGCACAGATGAAATAGGCAAAGGAAATAGAAAAGCTTGGTGGAAGAAGCAAGTAGTAGTAGGATAGATCTTGAAAGCTGAGATTTACGTGTGAAACTTTCTTGAATGACAAGGCTATTTATACTAATTGATTTAGTTAGGAGGGACGGTGATTGGTTAGAAAGAAACTTAGTTAGTAGTTAATTTAGTTCTAAATTGACTCAGTCATTACAAATAAAGAAAATATCTAGATTTCTTTATCTAATCATCATTACCATTATTCCCTTCATTAATGGCATTGTGCACGCGGACATGCTTCCATAAAACGTGATTAACTGCCACATGGATAGTCTTAATAAAAACATGAAGCTTGGACGTAGCTTGTCTTATTCTCTTTATTCATTGACTTCACCTTGATTCAAATATTCCTTCTATTAGTTCACTCAACCAAGAATATTTACGTTGCTGAAGCACGTAAGAGGCTTAGGAACAGTCATGCGCCTTTGATTGGTCCAAGTTTTGGCTTAATTTTCTAGCCTTTGTGCTAAAGTTTTAGGAGTTATAATTTACCAAAAATATTTCATAGCACATGGTTCGGTCATTGACTATTAGTCCAAAAATTATCATTCTACTTCCATAATTAAATCATAAATATAACTCACAATTAAATTTGAGGATGTTACAATTCACCCCCTCTAAAAAGAAAAATTTTCCCCCCAAAATTTGTAAATACCTGTAAACAATTCCAGGTACTTCTTTCTCATCTTCGATTCTAATTCCAAGTATGTTTTTCCAAACGTCCTTTTCCCCATGCTACTTTTACCAATGATACAGACTTATTTCTTAATTGCTTATTTCTCTATCCATAATTCTTGTCGGGGACAAGCTCATAGTTAAATTGTCTTTTAACTGTATTGATTCAGACTCTAGAACATGACTCGGGTCAGAAATATATTTATGAAGTTGAGAGGCATGAAAAACATTATGAAAGTTGGAGAGATTTGGTGGTAAAGCTATTTGGTAAGCTAATGTTCCCATTCTTTTCAAAATTTGGAAAGGACCAATGAAACGAGGGCTCAACTTTTGACCTTCATTGCTCATCCTATTCCTGTAATTGGAGTAACTTTAAGAAAAACATGTTCTCCTTCTTAAAATTCTAGAGGTTTTCTTCTTTTATCAGCTTAATGTTTCGTCTATTTTGAGCTATTACCAATTTCTCTCCAATCTTCTTGATCTGCTCCATGGTTTGAGTTACCAAGTCTGGACCCATGTTACTTTCTTCCCCATATTCATACCAACATAAAGGAGACTGACATTTCCTACCATACAGAGCTTCAAATGGAGTCATTCCTATACTTGTATGATAACTATTATTATAAGCAAACTCTGCTAGTGGCAAATATTTCTCCCAAGAACCTTGTTAATTTATCGCACAAGCTCTCAACATGTCTTCTAGGGTTTGTATGGTTCTTTCTGTTTGTTCATCTGTTTGGGGATGATAAGCAGTATTTAAGCATAACTTGGTTCCAAATGCTTTTTGTAATGCTCCCCAAAACCTAGAAGTAACGCGGAGATCTCTATCAGAAATCAAGGTTGAGGGTACACCATGTAATCTAACTATTTCATGTATATACAACTACACTAGTCTATCTAATGGATAAGAAATCCTAATAGGTATAAAATGAGTTGACTTAGTAAGTCTATCTACAATAACCCAAATTGAGTCGTGACCAGAAACAGTTCTAGGTAATCCTACCACAAAATCCATAGATACACTCTCCCACTTCCAGTGAGGAATTTCTAAAGGTTACAAAGTGCTAGAAGGTTTTTGATGTTCTATTTTTACCTTTTGGCATACTAAGTACTTTCCTACAAATTCCACTATATCCTTTTTAATGCCAGGCCACCAAAACATTCTCCTCAAATCTTGATTCATCTTAGTAACTCTAGGATGCATTGTAAAATTACTTTTGTGGGCTTCACTCAAAATTTTCTCTCTTAATCCATCAATCTTGCGTACACATATTCTGTTTTGATAAGTCCACAACACATCATTATTAACATCAAAATACTGCAATTTTCCTTCTTGGACTTGAGTTAAAACTTGTTGAAAATCTAAATCTCTCTGCTGTCCTAGCCTAATGTGTTATTTGAAATCACTGGTGATTTGTATTTGACTTAAAATGATACTTTTAGAATTAACAGAAAATCTCAAATTAAGATTTTTGAAATTTTCTACTAATTCCATTTCTTTAATCATCATCCTAGATACATGCAGAGATTTTCTACTTAAAGCATCAACTACTACATTTTCCTTTCCTAGATGATATTTTAACTCAAAGTAATAATCCTTAAGAAATTCAAACCATCTTCTCTGTCTCATGTTCAACTCTTTTTGGTCAAAGAGATACCTAAGACTCATAAGATCTGAGAAGACTTCAAATCTTACTCCATATAAATAATGTCTCCGGATCTTTAAGGCAAAAACTACAACTACTAATTCTAAATCATGGGTTGGGTAATTAACTTCATGGGGTCTCAACTGTCTAGATGCATATGCTACCACATTCCCGTTTTGCATCAACACATAACCTAGACCTTTCTTTGAAGCATCACAATACACTTCAAATGCACCATGAGGATCTGGCAATACTAACACTGGAGTACTAGTCAATCTTTTTCTTAATTCTAGAAAACTTCTCTCACACTTTGGTGACCATACAAAAGGCACATTTTTCCTAGTCAAGCTAGTCAGAGGTAAAGCTATTTGGGACAACCCTTTAATAAACATCCAATAATAACCAGCTAGTCTTAGAAAACTCCTAATCTCAGTTATTGTGGTTGGTCTTTCCCAATTCATGACTGTCTCAATCTTACTAGGATCTACTGAAATTCCTTTTTTAGAAACAACATGATGTAAAAATCTCACTTCCTTGGTCCAAAATTCACACTTAGATAATTTAGCATACAACTTCTTTTCTATAAGGATTTGCAATATTATCCGAAGATGCTCTTCATGCTCTCTTTTTGACTTTGAATACACGAGTATGTCGTCTATAAAGACTACTACAAACTTATCTAGATAAGATCTAAATATTCTATTCATGTAGTCCATAAAAACTGCTGGAGCATTAGTTAATCCAAAGGACATCACTAAATACTCACAATGCCCATATCTAGTCCTAAATGTAGTTTTAGGAATATCTTCATTCTTAACTCTAATCTGATGATATCTTGACCTAAGATCTATCTTAGAAAATATTGTTGCTCCTCTCAGTTGGTCCATAAGATCATATATCCTAGGCAATGAATATTTATGTTTAATGGTTATCTTATTAAGCTGCCTATAATCTACATAAAGTCTCATTCCCCCATCTTTCTTTTTCACTAGCAAAACTGGAGCTCCCCAGGGTGAAACACTAGGTCTAATAAATCTCTTCTCCAACAACTCCTCTAATTGTTTTTCAATTCTTCCAACTCTAGAGCAGACATCCTATAAGATGACATGGATATTGGTCCAGATCCAGGAATCAGGTCAATAGAAAATTCTATTTCCCTTTCTGGAGGTATCCCTGGTATCTCATCCGGAAATACATCTGGATATTCTCTTACCACGGGTATATTAGAGAGTGCATTAGTTGATTCAGTCACATTAGTTGATAAAAGAACATACCTTGAATTTCATTTTTACTGGAATAGGAAACAATGAAGTTCAAATATAGACATTGGATTTGACTGTTTTCTGGAATATCTGAAGGTAAAACAATAGTTTTATTTGAACAGTCCAACAACACATGGTTAGCTGCAGGCCAATCCATTTCCAAAATGACACTAAAGTCAGTCAAAGGAAGACAAATCATATTTAAAGAAAAAGATTTATGATCAATTTGAAAATCACAATTAAGACAGATTTGACTAGTAGTAATAGGCTTATTTGTAGGGATAGAAACTAAAAGATCATAAGGTAATTAAGATAAAGGTAACCCTAATTGTATAGCAGTGTCATAAGAAATGAAAGAGTGAGTAGCACCTGAATCATATAATATAGTAAAAATTTCATCTTTTTCAGCACTTACCCTCGATGAGATTTTCGGATTGAGATGCCTCTGCTGCATTCATGGTAAAAATCCTTCTAGTATGTTGAGGATGTATGGTGCCTTGGGAATTTTTCAGCTACTATATCATCAACTCTTATCGCACGAGATTTAACTTTTAATGAAAAGTTCATTAAATTGATTATGAAAATGATGATAAATTTTTCGCGATAATACAATTATTATACACGATACAACTATAACAATTGAATACATATGTATACATATACTATATCAGTACTCATCATTCACTCGTTTAGAACTTAATTTAGTTTTACATGTAATTACAATTCAAAATATACATGTCTACAAAAAGGATTAAGGGACTAACTCTGAAAAAGTTAATTTAACAAAACACAACTCTTTCCAAAAAGAGTTCCAACGTCATCACGTCGGCTTGATGGCTCCAACAAAAAGAAGATCCCTCTCCAAGGTCACCTACTGCTGCTCATCTGCCCCCACGAATGAAAGTTCGTGATCATCACAGGTACCAACCACACGGTACAACAAATGCAAGGATGACTTTATTATATAAAACCAACAAATATCAGATAGCAGCAATTGGGAAGAAAACAACATTACCCACTGCAATCATTAACAAAAATCCATGATTCCAATACACACTCAACAAACCAATCATTCAATACATTTCACAACTCAAACAATCATGCATAGAATGATGCATGCACCTGACTCATCTATCAGCATGTAATGTGGTACCATCTCCCGGAAATAGCCTCTCACAGGAAAAATGATTCACCGCCTATCAGGGCCACCCCGTCGTGCACTAGCCATTCCCCCACTGGGTGATCAGCCAGCGTCGCTAGGGAATTCCAAACCTAATGATCCCTTAGTACCTGCGTCACAGCCCACTGAAACTCACAGGTATGCCCCTTCATTCTATTTCCACACATACAAATGAAGTATGAAATATGAGCATCATCAATGCATGACCCGGCTAGGAACAAATCTTTCCTCGCAAGGATAACCCGTCATGCACCCCCATGTACATACGTAACACACCAATGTGGGCTCACTGATGCATTGACCGTGGCTAGGAACAAATCCATCCTCGCAAGGGTAACCAACCGGTCATTGCATCCCATGTGTATTGTAACACCCGACCACTTGCATGATCAATGACTGTCCCCACATACCAACACAAGACTTTTCAGGGTGCTTTGTCCTCACTCAGGAGGTCACCCATCCCAGAACTACTCCAAGTCAGGCACGCTTAACTGTGGAGTTCTTAAGTTATGGGCTTCCGAAAAGTAGATGCACCTTGTTGGTATAGGTAGTACCTATTATTTCCTTTAAGTTATCCTCAACTGTATAGTCCCATACCTGCACAGCCTCTGGATCCCTCTCATTTCGGTGTGTATTCGATTCATTAATGTACCCCTCCCGCTGGAAGCCTGCTAGGAGCCGTCCTTGTCCGTGCCTCATTGCATCGGCGATCACTCCTCGCCCTCATCAGCGCCCAAGATGCTACATGTACATACATAGCCTACAACCATGGGCACCATCAATGTATGATCTGGCTAGGAACAAATCCTTCCTCGCAAGGGTCCCGTCATACACCCCCATAGGTATCCATGTATATCCACACACAATGACATTGTTCACATCAACATTATCTCTCATCAATGTCATTATCAACCTTAACATCATACCATCTCAATATCATCATGCATATCAATATTATCTCATTTCAACATCATTAACCACGTCAACATTATCTCATTTGAATATCATCAATTACATCAATGACATCTCAATTTCAATATCATCAACGACATCACAAGCAATCGCATTTCACTAATACATATGCCTATGATTCACATTCCCCAGATCTTCAGACAATCCAAATTTCATACATTCACAATTCATCATATCACAAGACTGATATTTTTAGGAAAATTCTAAATTAAAGAGGAGGACTACAATATATAAAACACACTTTTATGCCCATTTAAAAATTTAATAAAGAATTAAATAGAAAAACATATTATAAAATTTTGGGCAGAGTCTCCTCTGTAATTAATACTTTTCCCAAAAATCCAATCATTACAACAACAATATCATTCACAATTTTATCCATCAACTAACCAATTCATCGCATCCCATTAGTTAAAAACACAGTTTTTCTTGAAAACGAGCACACACAGGAACAAACACACATTAATCATAAATACATCACATCCCATTAGTTAAAAACGTAGTTTTTCTTGAAAACCAGGACACAGCAGGGACAAGCAGTTATCTTCATAGTTGGACTCCCTGTCCCCCAACTATGGTGTCAAAACTATAACTAAATAATAAACTCCCCTTACCTAACTATATCCCTCTATTAGCTCCTTGAAACGTCGTTTTGGGATCTCTCAAGTTCACGTGCTTTGGCCCAAACGCAAAGCTCTATATACCAAATTGAAGATAATTTAGTATAGATTTCATAAACAAGGCTAACGGAGGAGCGTGTTTAATCGATTATTTTCAGTTAAAAATATGTTATAAATAGAACTCACTTCTCTGAAGTTTGTAACTTTTGATTTTTCGAATTCTGGGCTTTCACAAACATTCTGAGCTTTCATTAGTGAGTTTCTCTGAGTTCTAAACATACTTAGCTTTACAAAATCTCATATGGGTTTTTGATTCAAGAAGGTGAAGCTTCATTCATTCAAAGCATAAGGAAAAGGTTGCATATGTGTTGATAATCTGTCATCAAACCTATGATTCGTTCATGTGCATTCATTCTTGGATTATCAGGTGATAGCTTTCCTTATTCTTTGATGGTGTAAACCGTTCTTTGGATATTTGTAAGGATTAGTCTATTGTAATTGAGTTTTTTGCAAGTGTGAGATAGTGTTTCTCTAAAAGACAGCTGAGTAGTGTTCTCAGTGTGGGTTTTGGTCTCTAAGGATCTAATAGGGTTTTGGATCTCTAAACTTCAGCTAGGGTTGATGAAGAGAGGCTTGTAAATTTGCTTGTAAGAATATTTTTACAATAGTGGAACTCTACTCTAGTGTTGAGTAGAAGAACTGGATGTAGCCTCATAGGGTTTGAGGTGAACCAGTATAAAAATCTGGACTAATCTTTCTTCTCATCTGTTAATCTCTTAATTGCTTTGTTTGTGAATCAATTTCATTGCAC
>PYAF01003791.1:6787-18711 GCA_007407185.1 Glycine tomentella
CTAGATTAAATTCTTTTTGAAATGTTTTCCAAAATTTCTAAAAATTCTATTTCATGATTTTTCTTCATGAATAATATCAATAATTCCTTATCTAGGAGCATACTGTATTTTTGTCAAATGTTTATAGCATTACTGAGGTTATATGACCTTATCAGGGCTAAAGGGTATTTTGGTCATTTTTCAAAATGTCCAGGGGCATGTGTCTTTTTCAAAAATGTCCAAGGGTATTTTTGTCATTCTATGTAGGAATGTATACTTATAAGAAAATTTACATATATATTGAAATATGAGGGTGTTACAACTCCCCCCTTAAAGAAATTTCGTCCTAGAAATTTACCTGAATTGAAGAGGTTTGGATAGCTCCTCTGCATTTCGCTTTCCAGTTCCCATGTAGTATCACCATTTGCACTATTTCCACAGATAACCTTTACCAAAGGAATTTCTTTTCCTCTTAGGGTTTTGATTCTTCTATCCTCAATCCTTACTGGAAAGGTTTCATAAGTTAAATTCTCCTTTATGGGTACATCATCTATCTCAATTACATGGGAAGGATCATGGATATATTTATGTATCTGGGATACATGAAAAACATCATGAAGGTTTGAAAGGTTTGGGGGTAAGGCAATTTGATAGGCTACTGGTCTGACTCTTTTAAGAATCTGAAAAGGTCCAATAAATCGCGGTGTAAGTTTTCGGGATTTCAGTGCTTTCCCAACACCAGTCCAAGGATTGACTCTTAAAAATACATGATCTCCTACATCAAACTCTAAATCCTTTCTTCTTTGATCATAATAACTTTTCTGCCTGCTTTGAGCCGCTTTCATCTTTTCTTGGATTAACCTAATTTTATCAGTTGTTTGTTGTATAATTTCAGGTCCTAAAATTAAGTTTTCTCCAGACTCTACCCAACATAGAGGGGTTTTACACTTTCTACCATACAAGGCTTCATATGGTGCCATACCAATGGAAGAATGAAAACTATTATTGTAAGTAAACTCTATTAAAGGTAGGAAATCTTCCCAGTTTCCCTTATGTTCTAAAACACAGGCTCTTAATAAATCTTCTAAAGATTGAATAGTTCTTTCAGTTTGTCCATCAGTTTGGGGATGGTAGGCTGAACTTAATTTTAATTTAGTTCCTAAAGCTTTATGTAGACTTTCCCAGAATCTTGAAGTGAATCTAGGATCCCTATCAGATATTATACTAGAAGGAACTCTATGTAAACTGATGTGTTGCTAACACATCTTAGTTTTAGGCTAGTTTAGGTTATAAATTAATTGAATAATTAGGAGTATAGATAAGAATAGGTTAGTTTGTTAATTATATTCAAATTGTATCTCATTTCATTACCAAGTTATGATTTCAGGGCCAAAAGGAGGAGATTCAAGCCAAAAAAAGAAGAAAACCAAGCTGAAGGTCTCGCGCAGATATTGGCATCAAATAATTCCCAGATTTAAAGGTTGTTGCCCTCAGCAACAGACAGAACCTCAAAAGAAAAACAAGGATTAATGATCAAACCGAACCACACTTCACAATCTTAGAACCATCATGCTGAGTATGATCAAATTTTACATCAAAGCTTTCCATGGCACTTTCAATTCTGTCAATGTGTGAGAGTTAACTTGAGTGCTCCTCACAGAATGTGTTTGTTCTACTCATCACTCAAGCGTATCAGGTTATGATAATCTCTCACTCAACATAGTCACAGCACTACCATAGGCTTGAATATATTCTCAACAGATGCAAGCACAACTGATCAAAAGTTCTTTTACGGCTTGTAACTTGGCTGACTAAGGGTAGGAAAATTTTGGGATAGTAGCTAAAATGAGGCTAGATCCCGATCAATTTCCTAAGTCCCAATCTTGTGGTAATCTATATTCCTTGTCCATCTTTTTCAAATTTGTCAATCTCTTATTCAACAAAGTTTATTCTTTATGGTAACTTAAACAATAAACAAATAAATACTTTTTTTTTTAAAATAAAATAAAGCAAAACAAAGAAGCTTTTCAGATTTCCAGCTGCTAATCTCAGGCTTATTTTCCAGCTAGACTTATTTGTTCATTTTCTTGGCTTTCCATAACAATTGGAATCAAATTGTGTTCCTCTATGCCTTGATGGACAATTCCCTGTTTTTCACTGTCAATGGACTTTATCCTTCTTTCTCTAGCCTCAGGGAAGTTGGTCAATGTGTATGGCTCTGATTTGGGCATCTGAAATGAAAGGCTCAGGCTCAAAGAGGTAGCAAATGGAAAAGAATTAAAGGTGAGTCAATTTGGCCCTGGTGTTCAGAAGAAGAAACTGCCTTAATCATGTCAATTCACACCTGCATCTAGAGAAACAATTCAAGTTCTAGAGTACTATGAAAATGGAGTCTCTCAAAAAAAATTTACCGGTGTTTGGCTCAAACCTCACAGGTGTTATACTCAAGTCAATCTCTGCTGACTTCATTTCAAGCATCATTTCAACTTTAACATGCATATCACATACCAACAATCACAATTCCATTTATGTGTCATGCAGTTCATGCTATGTTTCATTTCACACAAGCTTTCATCAGAGATATTCTATCCATTACTGTGTCCATCATCTTTTATTCTGAAAAATATGATATGCTTCTAACCTTTATTTATTTATTTTTGAAAAATTTTCTGTTAGACATCATTTGTTTCTTGACTGTGATTTGCTAAATAATGCGTATGCGCGTCCATTCCCAGATTTAGAAAATTGCTGTCCCCAGCAACAACTAACAAGGTCATAGCGCTTACAGAAATATTTTATCACTTCAGCATTATTTGGAAATAGTAACCCAAAACGAAACATTAATCTAAACAGACCATTATTCCCAAGATTGAATCATAAACCAGTACTATATATATATGCAGAAATATGAAAATGTGCAGAATGTCAAAGTATCAAAGTTCAGAATTCAAAAATAAAAAGAAATAAGGGAAATAAACTGAATCCTGTCACTCCTCTCCCTCTCTAGTCTCATCCACAGCCTCAGCCTCAGCTTCAGTAGCTTGTGGAAGCTCAAGAATGGCTGTGTATGGCTCTACAGCAGCTGAGAGACCAGGAGGAGAGGAAGCTGGTGGTGGTGGTGTCACTGGTAGCTGGTAGTCGCTGGGAGAGACTCTGCACTGCCTGCATAGTGCCTCTAGCATGCGGGTCTGAAGGGTCATCTGAGTTCGGACAAACTCCTGGAGAGCTAGATAGCTGGGAGAGTCTTCATATAACAGCTCATGTCTGGGGGCTCCGTCAGTGGGAGGAGCAGGTGGTACTGGCTCTGGTGGCTGGGGCTCGTCCTATGGGGGTGCATCTCGAGGACTGCGAGCTGCAAGTTCCTCTGGACGGAGCTTCGAAGCTCGAATAACCTATTCTTCAGCAGCGCTTTCCACAGCATCTAAATATGTCTTGTGGCCCATTAGTGACGCGATTTGCACATCCATAGGCTCGTCGTCTAAGATTTCAACACCCGCATGGCGACACAGGTGAGAAATCAAAGACGAATGGGCCAGCCAAGACTTGCTGCTGGCATCCTGGATCATGTGAAGAATACGGTTAGAAAGGATGTTTGCTATATATATATTACCTTCACCCCTGAGTATGTAAAGCAGGGGACGGCCCTCTCCACATTCACATCAGTCATGTTAGTGGAGGGGATGACTGTGTGATTCATGAATTGATGCCAAAATGCAGCATCCCCTACCAAATCATGCTTCCTCAGCTTCTCTGGAATGTAATCTAAGCCTGGCTTGGGTTTCTGTAACACCCCGTAGGCCTCCGGTGCGTTATTATTAATAATATCAGTCTAGCGCTTAATTCACAATTAACAACTCAGCGGAAGTATATAATCGTTTTTCTTGATTCATTATGTATGGAATAAAACAACTTAAATCAAACATTCATATAGGGCACATAAATCATGCCCCTGCTGATCCAGTTTATTATACATAACCATAGACAGATAAAAACACATCCACAATATAATTAGGAGGAAATTCATATTATTATTAGTTCTGTACATACATATACATCAGTGTCTTTCACCACACTGTGGTCATACAAAAGAATAACCGCCCTCACCAAGGGTATACAGAACTATATACATCACAGGTGTACACACACACCATCCCTTATCAAGGGACAAAATACAATCAAAATAAAACGGAGCCTTCAGCTCTCCCTGCTGCTTCTCAGTCAAGCAGCCCAAGTCTCTACTGGGGCCTTCTGCCCTGAGACTGCTCTCCTCTGCCAGAAGAGTCACCTGAAATCATAAATCCCCACATAGGGTGAGATACACATCTCAGTAAGCTCAGGGTCCTTGGAGGAACCTCCTCCACCCTGGCCCACTTTCATAACACATACATCAGGCAATCACAAGCAAATGGCCTACTGGCCTGGCCCTTTGGCCCTCATAACAATATATTAAACATCCAAACATGGCGGAGCTACCTTAATGCCTATCTCAGTGTGAGACCGGAAACTCACACCTGTGCCATCCCATTGGGTGCTAACCCTTCACATGGATGCACATATATGGTACCTCCGAGAATAGAAGGAGCTACCTCAACTTCTATCCCCCATGGTCTGTGGGAACCAATTCCCTGGGAGCTACCTCAACCATGAGCCAACCATACTAGGAGGAAATCATCATCTCCTAGAGAGGTCCATATCTATCTATTGGCCAATAGATCTATCACAATCAGGTCATATAACAAGCACAGATGCACACACATATCATTATGAGGATGCAACTACCAATGCATGCATCATGAAATGACCACCACTCCCCCGGAGTGTGGTGTGGCACTCAAGATGGGAATTCATCCCCAGGGACACTGAACTTACCTGGCAAGGTATCACACTGTAATCCTGTCCTTGCTCTGTGGCTCTCGCCACTGACACCTTCAGTGTCAAGCCCTATTCAAGGCATATATTCATTTCAAAACCAATTCACAGGCATTCAAGCACAACAATACATAGCATATCTAGAATTCTCTTATCCTAGGGTTCAACCATTTCAGGCCAGCGCACACTAGGCCATCACAAATATATACAAGATCCATTAAGGCTGAGTACCAAGCATCTAAGTCCTCCCAGACTCAATGCAAACACATGACTGAGCACCAGCTCATTTCAGCCTCATAATTCAACATATGACTGGAACGGTTTAAGCCTTAACCAAGGCACCATTCCGCTAGCCTCTCAGGCTCAGAACAAACATAGTCAAGGCTCTAGCATGTCAGAAAACAATCTACAAGTGACTCTACAACAGTCACACATGCATCCACAGAGCCAATATTCCAAGTTAACCAAATCAAAAACTGAAAGCTAATCCTTCATCACTAGACAATTCTAACCAAGTTTCCCTACAGGACCCTGGGCTAATTCTAGCCCCAGATCAACATGGGTCACAATATCATGAAAACCCCAACTCTCAAAACCAACCGAAGAAACTCGAGTTTCTTACCTCATTGGCGACCAGAAAAGCTGCAGGACTGCTTCCTCAAGCTCTGTTGTCCCTGCTGAGCTTTGATTCCTCGCCAAACTCAAGTTCCAGAGGGTTCTCTGAGGGAAAGGATTTTGCTTACAAAAGGAATTTCTAAGAAAAAGGACGAAGGATTATAGCTTTCTAATCGGTTTTCTCAAGTTTAAGGGTCATTGGGAGGTGTTTAGGCTAGTATATAAAGGTCCAAGGAAGCTTGGAACTGCTCTAATGGAGGTCTAGGGCGTTGGGAGGAAGAAGAAGAAGATTCTTCTTCAGCAAAATGCGATCTGCCCTTAAATACTCAGCCTGCCTGAGGTCTGGCACGGGTCCGCGCCAGCTCTGGCGCTATCTGCACCACCATGGCGGTGTATGTGGCGCTATCAGCGCCACTTCCACGCCCCCAACGCCAACTTCTATAACCTGTGGCGCCACCCGCGCCACACTAGCGCCGTCAGTGCCAACCTCCCCTGGCCTATGTCGCCGTCCGTGTGGAAAACCAGTGAAACTTGGTTTTCCAGACCACTTCCCGCGCCACCCGCGTCAACCATGGCGCGACTCGCATGGGCTGGAAAACACCTGGCGCCCCTTGCGCCAGATTGACGTCAACCTCCAGAGAACCTGGCGCTCCCAGCGCCAACCTGATGCCCTTGGTGTGGAATTCCAGTGGGTCTGGCGCCATCAGCGCCAGCCCTGGCGCTACCCGCGCCACACCCCTCACAGGGTTTTCTGTTGAGCAATCCCGGCGCTAACCGCACGGGATCTGGCGCCAACCGCGCCATAATGAGGGTCCTTACAGTTTCCATGCAGTGTAAAGGCCTGTAATGGATTGTCTGATGGTGGTGGCAAGCTGTGGTACCTCATCACGGTACATCTTTGTCAAAACGTCTGGCGGCATCGTCAGGTATAGGTGGCTAAACTCACACCTGTCAAATGGATCATACTGGGTGTCCAAGAAGTGCTCGATGGTCTTCTCGTCAAAGGGGACTTGGACTCCCCTGACCCAGCTAATCCTGCTCCTCGCCACTGTGGATAGGTCGACATTGGCTAGGAACTCCTTGAGGATCGCACTCGAGCTGGGTTCTGGGAAGCTAACCAGCCTCTGCCACTGGCGTCTAAGGATAACCTCCAGCACTGGGTTTCCTTCTGGAAGTACCTCCCACATGATTTTCTTCTCTGGTATTATCTTCTTAGGGAGATACCATGTGTCGAATCGTTCCTGGCACTTTGCAGAGCGGAACCGGGCTTCATCATATTCAGAAATTCAAGCCCGTTTACTGCCACCTGCTGCAGTGCTCTTCTTCTTTCCTTTGGCCACCTGTTTTCCCTAAAACTCAGAACAAAATCCATATATATATACAGGATGCAGTGGCTTAATTCCCAGATTTCTTCCTTTCATTGGGTCAGACCAAACAACAACACTAATACAGGATCAATTTGAAGCACAAGTTGTTTGTCGTTCAAATATTCTTATCTTTGATGCAGTTGGGGTCATAAAACACAGTGTTAACAATCAGTTATATATAAAAACCCCAAACAGACCTCAGACACCTGTAATTTCCAGATCAAATATACAAGCCAAGCCACAAGTATCAGAGAGTATTTAGCATTTCAGCAGGGATTACCACTGTGGATTCCCAGATTTAGAACAAAATCAATCACAAAACAATTATCAGCAAGCTCAACCAGTTCCAGACAATTTAAGTTTTCATCAGAATCCTATTGGGCCATCAGTCATGCCCTTCAGAAGCTTTACTCAGAACATCATGTATTTCACTCCAGCACCAACAAAATAACCAAACAACAAGTAGATTATTCAATAACCACAGTCAGCTAACCCTTTGGTTCACTAAATTCATTTACAAGCAAGATATGAGCCCTTAATTCCTAATGATGTGTTTCAATCATATTTCACCATTTTAAGCACAAAAACAGATATACACATTCAATATTAAGTCCTGTGTCCATTTTGTAGTCCACTAAAATCAAAGCATTAACATTAACTAGTCTTTGGTTCAAAAACTCTTGCCAAGATAACCATTGATTCAAACAATTCATATCTTAAGTATTTAGGTTACTTGCAAGTTCAAAAGTTCAGCCAAAACATGCACAAGGATTAGAATCAACTTGACTGATTGTATTCACAACATGAGATTAGCCTCAATGATTCCCAGATTTGAGTCATTACATGTGCCAAGCAATACATAATATAGCTCTTTGATTCAAGCACTAATCCAAAATCACCAATTTGACTGGGAAACAACATGCTCATTATGACAGAGGGATGAATAGCACAATCTGAATTCCCATATTTAGCTCAGTGAATGTCCCTAAATCATCTAATCCTAAATTATCATGGACACAGTTCAAACAATTCAGGTTCAAGCATCAAAACATATATCACATCCCAATCATCAAGGCAATGTTGGGTACAGTTCATGTTCAAGGCTTAGTTCAAAATCCTAATTGGAAACACCAATTAATTCAATTCCACATCCACTAATATCACCAAACAGCAGATGGGTTAATCATTTCAACAAATACCAGCACATTCCAGTTTACCATTTAGGTTTTCTCAATTAAATCAGTTTGTGGACAGATTCATCATGCATTCATCAATTTACAATATGGACATGCTATATACACTTAGGGTTTGATTCATATTCAAGCAATTAAATGGACCCTGCAGAATGGACTTCCCAATGGTGCTCTGGATTTCCAAAATTTAACAGTCAATTAATCAAGCATATTATGAGCACAACTTTCAACAATTAATTCTGAGTTCAATCTTGCTTCACCAAGTGTGTGATTCAATGATATTTCACAGTTAAGGCTCAACACAAATGCATACAACCAAAATTTCAATCAATATGTAGCAAGTCAAATATGGTAACAGCAAGTATTATACCAGCAATCATGGATATTTACCAAACATATAAGCATTTTCAGTACCCACTACAATTAAAGATCACAATTCATTATGGGATTAGCAATTCTAGTTACAACATTGTGAAGTCACGAATGCCCTAATGGCTTGGTACAGGGCTTTGAATGAACAGAATCATTGCAATACAACTTGGTTTAGAAATTTTACCTTGTCTCCAGCCATTGTGCAAACCAATATTGTTTCAAGATTTTTCGAAAAATGAGACTGAGAGGGAATGCGAGAGAGAAGCTGAGAACAGAAATTGAGGGAATGTGGAAGGAATGAAAAGGAAGAGTATATAATGGTGATTGTGGCAAGGATTGAGCCAGCAATAACGCAGAATGAATGGGATTAATGGTGATTATGGGTGTAGGGAGCAATTTTGGGAGGTTAGAGCGCAAAATCCGCAATTTGAATATCCCTTTATAAAAACTGTCTGTGACATCTCGCGCGAGTAGCGCGGTATCCCACGCGATTAGTGTGACTGTGCACTGAAGAGGCTTTTCTTTCGTCCATTTCGCGCGACTAGCGCGATACTTCACGCAAACAGCGTGGATGGAAGATTTTCAGGCCAATTAATGCGCCCTTATAACGCTGATAGCGCCATTAGTGGCGCTAATCGCGTGGCAATCCACTGGAAGGTCCTTTAGTTCGAACACTTGGCGCAGTTAGCACCGTAGTCCATGTTGATCGCGTGGAACCTTTAAAAACAGCAGCTAGATTTGACCAATTGGCGCTATTAGCGCCATGCATCACGCTATTAGCGTGAAATGATGCAGAAAAAATGGCTTTGGTTCAAATAGATCACACGAGTCGCGTGAGATGTCGCGCAATTAGCGTGACTACTTGGCATTAAGCATGAATTATTGGCGCGGTTAGCGCCATGGGCCATGCTATTAGCGTGGGTTGCCCGCCTCTTGGCGCGGTCAGCGCGAACCCTGGCGCAGTTAGCGCCATGACTTTGACAGCCTTTTTCTTTCTTTTTGTGAAACTTTTGATTTATTAACTAACTAAAAAAATGAAATGCATAACCTAAAGTGACTCAAAATTTTAACATGCATGAATTAAAATCAAATGCTATCAAAATTAAAAAAAAAGACTTACAGTGCCCATACATCAATACCACGTTCTCGGAAAGGATTCCAAGAATCACTCATTTAACGTCTTGAGCTAGACGCATCCTTCTTTGTTAATCATCTGTGGAATTAAGTGGAACAGAAACCACGTTTCTATCCACTTCCCCTCCGAAATAGTGCTTTAATCTGTAACCATTTACCTTGAAAGACCTGTCACTATCCAAGAGGGAAATTTCCACTGTGCGATAGGGGTAAACTTCTCGCACAAGGAATGGACCGGACCATCATGACTTTAACTTACCTGGAAAGAGTCGCAGGCGAGAATTGTACAACAGCACTTGTTGGCCTGGAACGAATTCCTTTGGGCGGATTTGATTGTCATGCCACTTCTTTGTCTTTTCTTTGTAGATCCTGGCATTTTCATATGCAGCTAACCTGAACTCATCCAATTCATTCAACTGAAGCAACCTTTTTTCGTTAGCTTTTGACAGTTCAAAGTTTAAAATTTTGGTTGCCCACATGGCTTTGTGTTCCAGTTCAATAGGGAGATGGCAAGACTTACCGTAAACAAGCTGAAAGGGAGACATACCTATAGGAGTTTTGAATGCAGTCCGGTAAGCCCACAGCGCATCATCCAGCTTTTTAGCCCAGTCTTTCCTTGATGTCCCTACAGTTTTCTCCAGGATTCTTTTCAGTTCTCGGTTAGAGATTTCTACCTGGCCGCTTATTTGAGGGTGATATAGGGTAGCCACCTTATGCTTGACTCCATATTTAGCTAACAAGCTGTCAAATTGCTTGTTACAAAAATGAGTTCCTCCATCATTGATTATGGCCCTTGGAACCCAAAGCAGGTGAAAATGTTCTTCCTCAAGAATGAAACCACTACCTTTGCATCATTGGTGGGTAAAGCTGCTGCTTCAACCCATTTGGAAACATAATCTACAGCAACCAAGATGTATTGATTGGAGAATGATTTAGGGAAGGGTCCCATGAAATCAATCCCCCACACATCAAACAGTTCAACCTCTTGGATATTGTTCAATGGCATCTCATCTCTGCGAGAGACATTACCTGTTCTTTGACAGCTATCACACTGCACAACAAAGTCTTTGGCATCTTTGAAAAGTGTTGGCCAATAGTAGCCACATTTCAAGACTTTTTGTGCAGTTCTATTTCCACCAAAATGACCTCCATAGTTAGAGGAATGACAGTGCCACAGAATACTCGGCACTTTAGTTTCAGCTACACATCTGCAGATAACATTGTCAGTGCATTGAAAATATAACAAAGGGTTATCCCAGAAATACCTTCTCGCATCATGTAGGAACTTCTTTTTCTGCTGCCAATTTAAATCATCAGGAAGGATTCCAGCAGCTTTAAAGTTTGCCATGTTTGGAAACCATGGACTGAATTGTACTGCAAGCACTTGCTCATCAGGGAAAGATACATTGATTTCTATTTCTGGTCCATCTTGCAAATCTGTCTCCTGAATCCTAGACAAGTGATCAGCACCTTGTTTTCTACTCCAGCTTTGTCTCTGATTTCAAGATCAAATTCCTGCAACAATAACATCCAACGCAGCAAGCGTGGCTTTGCATCTTGTTTGTTCAGTAAGAATTTAAGAGCTGCATGGTCAGTGTAAACAATAACCTTAGAACCTACTAAATAGGACCTGAATTTGTCTAAAGCATACACTACAGCTAGCATTTCTTTTTCTGTGGTGGCATAATTAACTTGTGCCTCATTTAGGATTTTGCTAGCATGGTAAATAACATGTCAACGCTTTTCCTTTCTTTGTCCTAACACTGCACCAACTGCATAAGCACTGGCATCACACATAAGTTCAAAAGGCAAGCTCCAATCAGAGCTATCAAAATGGGGGCAGTGGTGAGTTTGTGCTTCAGTGTGTTAAATGTTGATTTGGAAGATTGCTGAACTAAGGGGGAGCTTTTAAAGATTAGAGATCTGTAAAGACTTGGAAAAGTTTTGGCTTTCAACATGCTTGAAGGCTTGAAGGCTTGAAGATCAAAATTGTGATTCAATGTAAAAGGAAAGGAAGCCTTCTAATGATCCAAGTTCTTATATGCATACCATTGATAATTATTCATATATTACATCATAAAAGCTTATGCAATTGATTTGGAACTTCAAAAATAAGTCAAGCTTTTTGGAAAAATTGTTCTAAGTCGTTTTAATCGATTACCAAACTTAGATAATCGATTATATTGTTCTTAAGATTTTCTGGAAATAAGTAAGAACAAATTAATCGATTATATCATCGTTTTAATCGATTATTTCACTATTGCATTTATTCAGTGTTAAATGAGTGACTGGTTTAATCGATTACCATTTGATTGTAATCGATTACTTAGCTATATTGAAAGTAAGATCACTCTGTCTTAATCGATTACCACTTCTTGTAATCGATTACATAGTT
>PYAF01003792.1:2255-17245 GCA_007407185.1 Glycine tomentella
TTGTCAATGTTTAAGGGGTTAAAACGTGCAAAGGGGGTTTTTGAAAGAATTTGGCAGAACATATAAAATAAAACAGAATTACTAATTAAACGCAGTGATTAAAAACAAGTCAGACCCTTAGAACAGATTGCGCCTCTAATTTCCTCGGTTCACGAAAGATAATATGTCCTGCTTAATCCTTATTAGTCCAGATTAATCAGATTGTATGCACTGGGAATGGAAAAATTGCCCTACAACATGAAAATGTCAATATCAAAGAAGAGATCGTAGCAAAACAACTATTATGCTCAAAGTAGCGGCGTCGCATGATGTGTGAATTTGACATGCATACTTTGGTGTTGCTAGCTCAAATAACAACATCAATGTCCTTAACCAATCTGACGTCTTAAATAAAGTTTTAAGGGCAAGCTCTTGGGGTACAATTTACAATAAATGAAACCACATACAACATAAGGTAATATTTAGCAAATGGTATTTATCCATAATGTGCTACATTTGTAAAAATCATCCCAAAGCCACAATGAGAAAAAAGAAAATTATGTGTCCAACATTAAGAAGTAGCAAGGAAAGATGTCGAAAGAGCTTTTAGAGTGCTTCAATCATGATTTGCAATTATATGTGATCCACCACAATTTTAGAGCATATATACATTGAAGCAAATAATGGATGCATGCATAATATTGCATAATATGATTGTCGAACAAGAATGAAAAGAATATGGTATCAGTTTTGATTGTTCAAACGATGGTCCAAGTAATAATGTCTTAACACCTGAAGATTTTAATGGACATCATGAAGCTTTTAGAAGATATTTAGAAAGAACACATATGTATCAAAAGAAAATACACCGTCATCTTCAAGCAGACTTAGTGGAACATATATGTGAACATTTTGGATGCAAAAATAACGAAAATTGAACTTTATTTCAACAATAGGTTATTTTTGTTTCTTTATGTATTTTAAAAGCTATTATTGTTAATTTTTATTTGCATTATATGTTATGTATTTTAATTTTGAAAGTTAAATTTTATTTAATTAAAATGTATTATATATATTTATTTATTATTTAACAATTGTCATTTAAATATATTAACTTTTCAAAAAAAATGAATAATAAAATACAAAGATTAGATTTATTGTGGAGTTCATTTGAGAAACTTTTGTGAGTTACTTTGGTTGAAGTAAAAATTTGATTAAGTTGTTTAAAGTAAGTAAAGTGGTGTAGCATTATAGGAAAGTGTGAAATAACCAACAACGGTTAGTTCAAGTAGTTAGAGCTTGGTCTCCTTAACTACTTGATCAGGGTACGAATCCTGACCAATGTATATATGAAAAAAAAAATCATCGACGTAAATGGACAATCCACCTATGAGTGTCAACATATTCGTTGAAGGAGTTTAAAAAATCTAGACGATCGATCAAAATACTCATTTACAATTATATGTGCAACAAAAGAAGAAAAAAAATAGAAAAATGTGAAATATTATAAAGAAATAGAAGTGAAACTTTGGTGGATATGTGGATAGGAGGATATGTTCCAATAAAAGAAGTAAAAAAATGTAATTGAGTAAGCAAAGTAATAAAATAAGTTATGCATGTTGACAATCATGAACTGTTTTCCATGGACTGATGGCATGAATAGGCATTACTTGTTTTCCTCTAGGGGTGGAAATAAGCTAGGTTACGTCAGTCTTTAGCGGGCTTGAGCTTGAGCCTAACTACATTATAATCACTAAATCTGAGTCTAACCTATTTACCTATTCAGACCTTTTTTAATCCTTAGTATGGTCTATTCTAAAAATCTGTTTACGGACCTATTCTTTATAAGGGCCAATAAACAAGCTTATAGGCCTAACTAGGTCATCCAACCTAAATAAACTAATGAACCTAAAAAAGACAATAAACCTAAATAGACTTATATATAATATTATATAATTAATTTATAATATAAATGGATCAATTTGTCAAGTCTAATAGACTTCTTTTAAGGTTTAATAGTTTTTTTTTAATCTAACTAGTATTTGACCCGTGCGCATATGCACGGGTTAGTTATACATCACAATGCACATTATCGTGTTAAACAGTTTAAGATTGATCGAAAAGGAAAAGAAAAATATAAAAGCAACTTATATAGATAGTATTATCCATACAACTTCTGGACATAGTTAAACAGTGCAAGATAAAGCAGATAAGTTGAAGAGACAGTGGCTACAAACTGGGACAACTTGTAATTGAACCATGGAGTTTCTATTAACATGTATATTTAATTGGTGACAGGTAAGAGCTGTTTTTGGCAATCAACACATCCACCAGTGCACTATGTTGCTACTTGGGTATGGAAACTCCATAATAAACTCGAAGTCATCTTTTAAATTGTTGGCTCGTGCAAAAGCTTTCCAACCAGCTCCTATTTTAGCGCTCTTTCTCTAGTGGTTAAACACAATCTTGCATGTGCTTGTTCCTTCAAAACAGACTGTTGTGAAACCCGTGTCCTTAAGGTAGTAATACATTGAACTTGGGACATCCTAAAATTACCAATAAATGTTGTCAGAAATATGTAGTCATATTAATTTTGAATGAAAAAAATACAAACATTGGTAGTAAGCTGTAACTTACCAATGCACTAGCAGAAATCTTATGTTCATTCAGCCATAGACAGAATACAGAACACTCAGGATTCTGTTTGTATAGGGAGTGCCATTTTGGGAATGCTTGGGGCTCAGAGGAAGTTTTAAACACAGTAATAAGGAACACAGATTCTCCATAATGTGTTAGTGTTATTTGACAATTACCTTCAAGATGATAGAACTGTCTAATTGATGGCCAGCCTGCCCCAATTTGAGCATTTTTCAGACACCTGTTGTATTTGACCATATGATGATTTCCATGAACATCAATCAGATGCCATGTTTCATCTAGTTGGTCTTTCCATTTGATTGCAAACCTTCTGGCAATCTCTACATACGACTACATGTATCATGAAAACTAATAGGCAATCAGTTATTTAAATAATGCTATATGTACATGAAAGTAAATGATGATAACATGTTACCAAGTTTGTAACATGCACGGTGTTGATACAGTGGTTAGATGTCCTATCAATCTACATCATTGTTTCTGCCATTTCTTTGGTATTAACTTCATTATGATCCATTTCTGGTGACTTGCAGAAAGACATAACAATTATGAATTGGGTTAACTATCAATCTAATTTTAAAAAAGTTACAAACAACAAAGTCGTATTCAAAGATTTAGCAAGTCATAAAAAATATATAAATAGGAATGAAATGCATATGGTCAGTGGCAGGTCTGTAACATGAAATGCATATGCAACACACCAAGAAGTTATGCTTATTTGACCATATGCATGAGATTCCATTGATCAGTGATTTTCTATGAACCTGCACCATTTGTAAAGCTATGCCGTTAGCATTTAAGGTATTTGCAGACACTATACCAAAATGAACTGGCAAAAAAAGTTGTGTTTCATCAGTATTAGACCATAGGAAAATAAATATATGTTAGAATGCTTTTTAAAACACTTATTAGAAAAACTTATTGAAGTAATGTATACCCAACAATATATACTTCTCCATTCCATCCTATACTGAAGGCAGTCATTAGCTGATGACTATTTGAGCCATTTGTTAACAATGTAAATAGTGACTGTGTGAAACCAATTAACTATTGGTATTCAGAGAATGGTAATTTGTAGAAGGATAGAAGCTATTGAAGCATTAGTTTTTTAAATAGTAGTCAGTGCAGCTAAGCACAAAACATCCAAGGTTAACATTCAATACTTATCATCCATATCTTATAATTAAAAATCAGCATAATAATTTGATTATCCCTTAGAAAACATTTAGCATAAAGTTCTGTGTAGTTTCAAACCAAGACAACAATTTTTATAATCCCTACATTTCAAGTCCATTAGGTTTTAAACTAAAATAATGTGTTATTAGAAATGACAATGATTCTTTTATCCATATGAAGTAACTTTAAAATTCATAATACAGGATTGTTCTAAGTTGATTAGCATGCATGATGGCGATATTCGAAGGATAGGAAATGGTCAATGTTGGGACGGTGATGAATACGTTTCAGTAAGTTGATTAGAAAAGTACTTGGTGTGTAAAGTTATAGATTCACTGTGGAACATAATCGTTGGAAATGGTCCAGAAAAAAAAAAACTAAATTGACACATTGATGACAAGGAACACAATACTTACCCGGAGCAGTTGAGCGGTGCGTTTGTGTCGAGTTGTTGACGGCTTTGCCTGAGTGTCGTATGCTTCACCGTGGTTTGCTTTGACTCTTCAGTGGATGAGTTGCAGAGGCTTGATGTCTATAGGGTTTTTTCCTAACATGTAGTGACTTTTGTGTTTCTCTAGCGTTGCAATTTGTGTTTATATTTGGTTGCAATTTTGCAAGGCATAAAAGTGTGTTAAATTTCCATTCAATGAATGGCATTGGTATGTGCAATGAAAGCGTGTTTATGTAGCTCACTCAATATTTGATTAATAGTACAACTAATTGATTCACCGAATGTTCATTATCAAGGGCCCAATTGAATCAAAGTATTGAATTTGCATATCTCATATATTGGCCAAAGCTGACTGTTTTATTCTAAGCACGTTGAATTCCTATTGAATGGAGCTACATAAATATTATATTACATATGTTTCATGTGATCAAAAATAAATATTAATTTTAATACATATATATATATATAATGTATCTGTCTATATATAAATATATTTTTTTATAAATAAGAAATAAACCTAACATTTTAAATTTTGTTATTTTCAATATTGTTAAATGTTATTAATTAATAAATATATGTATATAAGTGTATAATAGATGAGATAAAAGTCGTGTTGATATTTATTGGGAAAACATGTTGGTAAATGGAAAGGTTGGTTAGAAAAAGTCATATAGTGTTAGTTTATTGAGCGAAGGAAAAGTCATATACTCATTAGTTGTAAAGGAAAACACCTATGTATGATTTAAATATACTATTAGTTTATCGAGATAGAACTTATAATGTAAGAGAGTGATAAGTGGTGTGAGCATGGTGTCCCAGTAGTATTGTTAAAAACTTAAAATTATTTCCTCAATACATGAGGCAATTTTATAGCAACTAATGTCATAGGCTTCAGATGCTTTTGATTGTGTAAGGTTTGACACTCTATAAGATGTTTGCTGTTATGAGGAAGGTGTGGCGGGCATTTTGAAATGTCATTATAGACAGCAGCTATAAAGTAAGAAGGTGATAACTGGTGTGACATAGCTGTGCCATCAGATTTTTAATGTGGATCCAATATGCAAAAAGCTGTATTCAACATGTTACCAATTGGGGTGGTAGAATGCTAACCCCATTAACCAATGTACTGCAAAAGTTCCAATCTTAATACTCATATGTATGAATGCATAAAACCATTTAGGAAAAAACTGCAAGCTGTTGTAACATGTGTGATAATAGCTGAGACATTGTATAGTAGCTGGTTAACAGGATACAAATAAGGACTACCCCAAGTGATTTTTAAGACCACAAATCAGGACTGCCAAATGATAATGTTAAGTTTGATGCACTAAATGGTGTATAATACTTGGTTTCCAAAATGTAGTATGACAGTGTGCAGTGATTAGAGAACCCAGAAGTATCTCCCAAACCACAAACAGTAGTTGTGGTTCTCAGCAGCTATTAAACATGTGACACACCAGAATCAATTAAGTAAAGTAGTGACAAAAATATAGAAAATCATGTTTTAAAGCATAAAATAGTTGTCAATAAAATGCCAAAGTTATTTGATTTGTTGTAGACCAAATGACAGCCATACCACACAAATTTCGTATTATATATAGCTGTCAAATATCATCAATCGTGTAGGAACTAATGTGATAGGCTTCAGTTGTTTCCTATTGTCTAAGCTTTGACGCTTCCTAAGTTGTTTGCTCTTGTGAGGAAGGTGTGCCAGCAATTTTCAAATGTCAGTATACACAGAAGTTATAAAGTAAGACAGTGATAACTTGTGTGAGGAACGTGTGCCAGCAATATTGAAATGTGGATGCAGCATGCAAAAAGCTGTTTACAACATGTTAAAAATTGGGGAAGTAGAATGCTAACACCATGAAACAATCTACTGCCAAAGAACTAATCTTGATACTAATTTTTATGAATGCATTAAATAAATCAGGAAAGCATAATAGGTAACTATAATAATGTTTTGATACACATTGGTACAAAGTTGTGACATACTACAAATTTTGGAAAATTTCTTTGGAAACTACATTGGTAGTAACATTTTGTGGTTTTCCTTGATTGTCATGAATGAGTATTTTCAAACCAGCTTTACTCGTAACTCTTGAAAATGCAACGTACAGTTGGCCATGGCTAAAAAACAGGATTCGGTAGATATAAGCCAACAGTCTGAAGATATTGCCCTTGAGACTTATTTATTGTCATAGCATACAAAACTATAATTGGGAATTGTCTTCTAATTAGCTTGAAAGGCCAAGGAGATGGTGATAACGACATTCGTGGAATGTACACCATATTACCAATGTTTTTATTAGAGATAATGCGGCCTTCAATAACATGATTAGCCATTCTTGATACAAGGAGCCATGTACTGTTGCACAACCCTTCCACTTGATCAAAATTACTAAGCAACATAATAGGTGTGCCTACTTTTAATCTGATTGCATGATTAGGCATTCCAGATGCTTTTAATGAGTGTAGAAACTCAGGTGTAATAGATTGGTAAGCCTTACTTTCTACAACATCTGTCATGTCAATTGAATCAAAGCTTAGATATTCTTTTTCGTCACCTGGAATAATTCTCAGAACATGATCATTTATTTTGTCCACAATCTCAATTGTTGAAGCTAGAATAGCCCTGCTACTCAGAAATGATTCGTCTTGATATTTGTGCTGGATATCAAGATAAGTATGTGTGACAATTGAATCAATTGGATCATTGAAATCTGTAATAAGTAAATCAAATGGAATTTCTATTTCGTAAGATCCATCGTTACCTGTGCCTACACTTCCATCACCAATAGCTAAAAGCCACTTGGAAAACTGGCTAATTTCCTGTGCATTTGCTGAATTTGAATTAAGATGCAAGCGCATGTTCTTGGTCAGCTTTAACACGATGCAGTATTTCCACAGGTATGAAGCATTAATGGTAGCATGAACAATATATGATCTGCTGCCTCTAGGTATTACTGGTAGAATTTGGCGAAAGTCACTCCAAAAACGACAACTTTTCCACCAAATGGCAAAGTTCCTTTAGGAGATCTAAACATTATGTCCTTGAGTGTTTTGTCCAATGCTTCAAAACAAAATTTATGTGCCATTTGTGCCTTATCCCATATTATTAACTGTGTTGCTTGTAACAGACCAGCCAACTCACTACCTTGATTGATATTACAAGTTGAGTGTTGTAGTGTAGGAATGGGAATACAGAACTTGGAATGCATAGTTCTGCCATTAGGCAACAACAATGAAGCTATTCCCCTTGAAGCAACCATTAAAACAATTTCTCCTTTGGAATGCAATGTAGAGACCAAAGTTTTCCACATAAAAGTTTTTCCGGTACCTCCATGGCCATAGAGGAAGAAAGTTTCACCCTGTTGTCTAGTCATTGCACTCATTATGGTATCAAATATACTTGTCTACTCATCTGAAATGGAATTAAACAAAAAAGAATGTTGAAAAAAACATGTACTGCATAACAATAGTCGGTCGGAAATTAATTTGAGTGTTGGTATGTAACCTGTTAGAGTGAAAACATAATTTTCAAAATCAGAACGCAATTGCTCCTTGTCAGATGATTGTTCAGCATATATATATATATATATATATATATATATATATATTTCCATAATGGGTTTGCGCTACACCATTTGGAAAAGGCATGGTAGGAAAACCGTTCAATGATTTTCGGTTGGACTGCATTATTTGTTCAATCTGTAGCAGTGCCAAATTTTGCAAGTCTTCCATTGGAAGCTGCAAATCTAGATTAAAAAGACAGAAAACTCTAATATGTTATGATTATGCAACAAAAAAATGAATTCATATGGAAATTGTGTCATCAGTAATTTATACCTGGTATGTTTGTAATATTCCTTTGGTCATGTATGATACCATCAATTAAATAACTGCATGTTTCATTCCAGACATGGTGTGATCTGTCAATGCTATTTAATAAAAGCATTGTAACAAATAATTTTCTTAAAAAGTGGCCAGAACCCCAAAGGTATGCTTCTCTCAAAGCCTCAATGTATTCCTTGTCATCATGCAAGAATCTCATTGCAAAGCATGCTTCTCTAAAAGAAGGATAGAGCTGACCACCTACAGTACGAATCTGTTCATAACTGATTGGTCCTTTGACCACTCCCAACATCATTCTAAGATAATACAATTCTCCAGTACTTGGAGGAACCCAGTTAAGTCTTCCAATTGTGTATCCTTTCTTCCTTGGCTTCCAATGTCTATCCTTGGCGACATATGTAAAAGATTTGATGAATTGAACATAAGTTAAATGCTTGGCTTCTTTGAATATGGTATTAGCATGCAACCAAGATGTAAACATGGAGTCCTCAACGGTCGGCTTTGAGAGCAATGCATCAATGTCATCATCATCTTCAAAGATTTTTGAATTTTCACCAGGTAAGTGAAAGTATAGTCGCTCAACAGCAGGTGATCTTTTGTGTATGTGGAATGAGAATATTCTCCACACAGCTTCACATGGAGAAATATATCTACCGTCTACATAGTGCTTGACCTCATCAAGACATTGCTCTATTGATACATACTCATTTTCCACAAGGACCAGAGTAGTTGTTATACAATCATAGCCTTTATTGATGTATTTGAAGAGATACTTGATAAATGTTGATTGATTGCAACATTCTACATTGAGGTGAGCTTGATATTTTAACAACAGCTTTGCATTGTATGACACTACGTATCTGTTGTCTAGTGGCACATGATTTTTGTCAATATATCTTCCATCATTACGCCTTCTATAATAAGATATCCATCTAGGTCAACAACTGTATCAGTTTGCCATTTCTTTGGAAAAAATCTAGAACACCTTTCATCCTTTTTATGCAGGGAGATTTTGTGTTAGCATGCCCACATGGACCATGCATCATGTGATTCTTGACATATTCATAAAGTTGTGGTTGATCAGCTGAATTTGGAATCTCAGCTGAGATGATGGTATCAATATCTGCAGGAGATGGATACTTGCTGGAAGGATGCAAGAAAAGCAATATATGAGCATGTGGCAATCGTCGCTTTTGGAACTCAATTGTGTAAATATCTGCAACCACTCAATTGTAGATTTAACAACATAGAACATAAAAATTTGTAATCTAATTAATATGTGCAAGACTTTGTAGACATCTTACATGCTACAACATTGCCCAAGACTTTGTTATGTTTCAAGTCAACCATAAATTGATCAAGCTTAAGTTTAAAAACCCTGCTCACAATATCTGGCCGATCAGCCGCAGTTAGATTCATTGGTGACACAACCCTTTGAATCTTAGGCCCATAAGGATTACAGGTGAAGATCAAGAACAAATCAAGAAACCCAACTTGGATACATATGGCCACGCCATCAAAGTACAATTGATCCATATACCTGTGGCTACCAACAAAGGATGAAGGCAGAACAACACGCTTCCTACAATTCGAATGTTGCGGTTCTGAGGTTTGAGAAGCAATCAATGTGCTATATTTATCACAACGCAATTGCTTTTGATGAGTCCTTATAAACATCAATCGCTCTGATTCCACCATAGTGTAACCATCAACAATGAACTGCTGAAACAGTATTCGGGACCTCAATAATGTTTGACTTTCATGTTTTCTAGACTGTAGCCTAAAACACAATAGCTCTTTGATAGTAACTTTGTTTCTCTTTCTTTGATTTGAGTCTTGCATATCTTTATGCTTGATATAATTATGGTAGCCATCTTCACCATAAGGAAAGAGGAAAGGATATTGCAATCCAAGATAACTTGGATGAAGCTCATTGATTCTTTGCAATCTACCACTTTGTTTTTCAAGAATAATATCCCTGTTTATAGGTTCAGTTGCGTCTCCAACAATGACTGTAGCAACCTCTGAAACTGTTGGCAAATTGTATATCCTCCCATCTTTTTTCCTATCTGAAATTAACTGTAATTTTACATTCTGTGGGTGACAGTTGTCACACCTATCTTTCGCCATCCTGAAAGACTTTAGAAAATACATTATGGGTATCAAGCATGTCTTTCAATTTTGCTACAAGCTGTGAATCAAGTTGTTTTTCCCATCTTAAAAACAGAATAAACATTCAGATGTTGGGTAAAGATTATGAAATTGCACATATCAACATCAATGAATGTGTAAGACAACACATGTAATTAAAATTGACAGAACACGACTCACCTTGCTGCCCCAATTCTATTTTGAATTTCATTTTGTGTCATATATATAGAGCTGAGCAAATTTTGGAGCTTTCCCAGGCATGGATAATAGGCTACCAATTAGATGGCATGATTGTCCATGAATCTTATATATTGGTGGGCCTTTGCCATTTAATAAAGATCTATCTATGTTGGCCCTAGGAGAGCTGAAAGCAAACATCATGTTATAAGATTTGATATTGTCTTGGTAATTTAGGATTTCCCTTGAATCTTTATCACATAATAGATGTTGCAGTAGCCTTGGTGGATTTTTAAGAAAAGGAAGTTGTATCCTTCCAACACGACAACATAGACTATATTTGGCTTTACTCACATTTTTGGTTTTATTCTTACTTTCTACACTCCACATAGCAGCTTCACAGTACGGACACGTTTGAGTAGGATCTCCTAAATCAACATATCCTAAGAACAAAATACTAATCAGAATGCCATTTACAAATGTGGTGCAAACCTTTTAACTACCCATACACATTCAGACCTGTGCCAATATGGTCAGAATAATCATCACTGCAATATGAAAACTGCATCGTCTGTGTATGGACCAGGTACATGTTGAGTCCTATCTGCATAATACACACCAGTCAAGCAGTGGAATGAGTATATATCATATTTACATACGAAATCACCGTCTGATTATCATTAATCACATTCGTCAAAACCATTTGATAAAGAAAACCCTCAATTAAACCCCAAAATTCAAACATGTTCAAGTTATGCATACACTAATATTACTATTACTGTTACCTCCAACTGTATGTTCAGTTTGACTGGTGTTTTCATTTTGAACAGTTGGCTCTGTTTGGTCTGTTGAAGAGGCGACAACAAATTCATTAAGTAAATTGCACCTTACTGTTGTGTGTTGGTTGAAACATCTTTTTCTCCTGTTTATAAAGTCATTGGATTGTGGTTGAGTATTATTGATATTTCCATTTGTTAGCTTATCCATTTGTTCTGTGAGTAATGTTCCTGCAGAATGTACAAATTATGTATTATTCAGATCACACGGTTAGTGTTTTCTGTCAACGATGGTCAGAGGAAAGTGGTTTGCATTATAGAAATAATAGGATGTTTTAATCAACGGAGAAATTCAATGCCTTTATTTTTGTTGCTTATGTTTGTCCTGAATGAAATTGTATCCTTACCTTTTGATAAACACTTTCCTTGCATTATGTTCCTTCGATGTAATCTTGCAGCTTGAACATATAATTTTACAGTCAAATCTCTAAATTCACACCTTAGGTTTTACATTGTGACGTTATCATTGAAACAATAATTTCATTGAAACAGTAACATAATTCATGGGCACTGTTTACTGGTTTAACAATATGTTACTAACAAAATCTAATTCCATATGCAATATACCAATTTTACAGTCAAACTATAATGCCACACCTTTTAAATTACGTTAGTGACATTGTCATTGAGTAGCAGTTGTTGATAGCATGGTATAAACAACTTTGAATCTTTTGATGGGGATTCCATTGTTTTGAGGTTGATTGTTACTAATATCAGCCAATATCCTAACATCAATTTGTTGGACACTTGTTGTTTGATCAAATTAAATACATTAGTTCTGAAACAGAACCATGACAAATAGTGGTTACTACAACAATCACCAGTTATGGAAATGAGGAAAAAATGCAGAACCTTCTTTTCCATGTGCACTGTGGTTGCTTTCATCACTATTACGACTACATTTTCCCAAACTCCTTTCTCTTAATATGAGTCTCCATTTTAATCTTGCATGTTTACCAGAAACCTTTGGATTACAACTGTGTTCTTCCATTATTCACTTACCTTCACAATAAGATTACAAGTAGTTGCAGCAGAACCATGAATCCTGATATGAGTGTGCTTAACTTAAGATGGACAGTTGGTTATGTTATTTCAGCCTTGCATTTGATGTAATAGTAAAGGAATAGGAGGTATTGGACCATGGTGGTGTTATGTTAATATCAGATTTTGTATTTTGGGTTAGGTATGATGACTATAACCAATGCCTGGTTAATTTTCATATAGGGCACTTGCTTAGCCAAGTTACAGGTTTTCAGTGGACCATGCTTGTTGCACATCACTATTTCCACGTTCTTACTTCATTGTGTGTAATTTTGTTTAATTTATTCACAGAATATTATAATACTAAAATGGGTTGTTTCTTTATGATAACTTTGACAGTAATCTATTGGCCAAATTGGATGTTAGCTGAATAAGGAAGCACTTGCTTGTCAATCATCACCAAATTTTGGGGTTTTTGGGTTAGGTATCATTATTGACAACTTAATATTGGTACAATGCATTACAAAACCCAAGTTACAGGTTTACAAAGTGCACCATTCTGCTATCATCATAATTAGCTTGCTGGATTAATTTCTGGTGATACATTAAAATGTATAATGATAATTTGTTAATTCATAAATATTTGAGGCTTACAAATTGACTTAAATATCATGCCAATAAATTGAGGCGCTCCTGATTTAATTTGTTGGGTCTAGTTGGACCACTAATTTAGCAAAGTTGAAGGTTTTCAATAGACAAGTAAATGAGAGATCACATGCAGTTGTATTAAGCCACCAAAATGGGTTACTTCCTTCTGAATGATTTGATAGCAATGTATTGGCCAAAAAATTGCCAACAGTTGAATAACGTGCTTTGACTTTCACGGTATTCGTGTACCAACGGATAGGTTTGGCTTAGGTATCATGATTGACAGCTTATATATTGGCATGGTTCAGTAAATAATCCAAGTTACAACGCACCATGCTGTTTGGATTTTAATATTTAATTATTGGTGAGTAAAGTTTCATCAGAATTGTATAATATTACCATTTGATAACACAATAAATGGTTGTTATGCTTATGGTGAACCATGTTGCTATTATATTATATTATTTGTTTACCCAAGAAAGTTTATTTTTCTACATTATAACCATGTTTGTTTCTGCTACTTGAAGAATCGTGTGGCAGCCAATTAGTGGAACAACATAATATGTGCTACACATATTCGAACAGCTGCAGTAAATTGGAACAAATAACTGTTACTCTGTAACGACCTAAACATTATACTAGATATTATTAATATTATTATTATTATTAGAATTAAAATTTTTAAGAAGCATATATTATTATTAATTTTAAAATGTATAACTTACAAAAGATTTGAAACTAATGTAGCCACAGTCCTTGTTACAAAAGTCAATAATAAACAAGTACAGAATTTTTTTCAAACAATAGTCTACTTCATATCTTCATTTCTACGCCATCACCGACCCAGGTTATCAAGGAAATTGACCTCTGTTGTCATCTAAAAAAAAATGAAAACAAATCTAGTGAGAAATAAAATTTCTCAGTAGGCAAAATCTAAACCATCAAACACGTAAGTACGTTAGTAATCCTCAATATAACCAAATAAATTCACACAAGGATTATGCAGCTATATGAATGCATGAAATGAAGTTCTCCCAGGGTGCACATGACCTCTACATATCGTACTGTATGTAGCTACACCTCGTACTGGATGTAGACGCTACGATCGTCTTACGCAAACATGCAT
Organism: Glycine tomentella; assembly: GCA_007407185.1. Lineage (NCBI taxonomy): Eukaryota > Viridiplantae > Streptophyta > Magnoliopsida > Fabales > Fabaceae > Glycine > Glycine tomentella. Next base: position 16,294 of record PYAF01003792.1, read on the forward strand.
GATTTATGCCATATACGTGCACCTGGTCACTACATATCGTACTGTATGTAGTATCAGATTCTGTTTCACAAAATCTCGTATTGGATTTGGAAACACAAATCAACATATCATCACATCAAATTCATCAATAACAAAATCCATGGGCAAAAACACACAATCTCATGGAAAAATTTATATCATACGTATCCAAAAGTATGATTTAAACAATCATACCTTATTCAAGTAAAAATCATACCAACTTAGGCATGATAATTGATTATCCTCAGGTTACAGAAAAATCATGTTAGTAATCTAACTAATAAACCACAATATATCCTTCAAATAATTTCTAATTCCTTTAAACCTTCACAAGAAAAGATTAAAACCTAGCATGCATCTTAATCTCCTTTCACCTACCACCTTACTACTTCATCCTCAAATCTAATCACTCAAGCATTTGAACCATTTAACTACATACCATTCAACAACTACTTCTCAAAATTAATTAAAAACATTCCCATAATGAAAATATGAATATACAGTGTAATACCTTGATTTTTTTATCACGTGTTTAAGCTTAGATTAAGCATGAATCTAAGTTTATGGGCTAAGGAAATATGATCATGCTTTAGAATCCTTTGAAAAATGCTTAAAAATGCAAGTTTTAGGGTTTTCTGGCCTGCGGCGCGACCCACGTGAAGTGCGGCGCGACCCGCGCCATATGTATAAATATACCAATGCTGTCTGCCATCCCAAGTGGGTAGCGTGGATGCCCAAGTGGGTAGCGTGGGAACGGCGCGAGTAGCGTGGGAAGTGCCCTAGAAAATCATGTTTTCCTCTGGAGCTCCACGCGAGTAGCGTGGATGTTCAAGTGGGTAGCGTGGGAACGACGGAAATGCTTTTATAAAGGCCATTTCAGGCTGAAGAAGAGGGAGAGAAAAGAGGAAAGAAAGAGAGGGAAGCCATTGTTGAT
>PYAF01003792.1:24833-39325 GCA_007407185.1 Glycine tomentella
TCAAGTTATAATCTATAAATTAGTCTAGTTCATTTAGGATTTTCAACAAACACATGGCATACTAATTTTAATTTCTATTAAACAGGAAAGAACATGACTTAAATCCTAGAGAATTAAATGTTAAATTAACCTAATCAACTATCTAATTCATGTTTACCAAAATACTCCCCATACCTTAGTCTTTTCTTGATTAAAATTTTAGCAACTTGCCTTTTAATCTTCCTAGCACTTTCACGTGACCTTCCCTTGAGTGTGGCTTTGTTTTGCTTTGGTTTTTTAGGTGAAAAGGATGGCTGAAAGTGGAGGTTTGTCCGTGCAACAACTTCAGCCCCACTTGGTCCCCACCATGTTTTTATATTGCTAACTTTTCTTTGGTTTTAAGGAAAAATATCTTAAGCTTTAATTACCTTACTTTTTTGTTGGTTCATTCTTATTGGCTTGTGCTTTGTGACCCTACATGTGGCTGTTTTCATGAAAATTCTGCTGCCTTCCATGCCTTGTCCGTGCAAAAAATCAAGCTTGGTGCCTTGCCTTGCTTTTTATTCCAACCGTGAATAGCTTTGGTTTTTTAGGAGATTTTTGTTGCCACTTTCCATTTGGTCCAATTACCAAGCTCTTTACCTTTCAACCACACAAGTGTCCTTGTTTCTACATTTTTCTCAAGCTTTCTCCTTACACCTTAAAGTGCATGGCTATCTTAGATTTTATGTAGCAAATAGGTATTGTTTTTCTTAATTTACATGAATAACTTATGATTTTAGTATTTCATACTTTAATGTATAATGAAACTATTTCTATAATTTATAAAATCCTAATTTCAATTGATTTATTATGAGTAAAATTTTAAGAATAGTTAGAAGTAAAATTCTAAGAATAGTTTGAAGTAAATCTAGAATTTAGTAACACTTTATAAGTTAGTACACAATTTCTCTTTAATGATTTTATCCAATTTCTTATTGGTTTACCTTATATTTGATTAGTAAAATATTTGGATTAATTATTAAAGAGTCTATTGCTTCCACAATTAAGAGAAAATTTCCTAGATTGCATCTTTCCTATTTCTGTGTTTTTGTAAAACTCAGATTAGTCCGTATTTCATTCTTTTTGAGTTATCTTTCAAAATTTCTAAAAATTCATTTCATAATTTTTTCTTTACTAAAAATGTCACTAATTTCCTATTTAAGAACTTGCTAGGCTTTTGTCAGGCTTCCATAACCTTAATGAGGTTTTTTGACTTTATCAGAGCTAAAAGGATATTTTGGTCATTTGGGTAAATGTTCAGGGGCATTTTAGTCTTTTATCCTAGGGACCTAATTGTCATTTGCGAAATTGTTCAAGGACATTTTGGCCATTTTCAAAAATATCTAGGGGTATTTATGTCATTTATTTTAGGAATGCAGATTTATCAAAAAATGCACAGATATATTGAAATCTGAAGGTGTTACACATGCATCATAAACCCAGCCATTCACTATAAGCAACTTCTGGATGGTACCCACAGTGACAACCATACATTCCTGTTTTAAAGTTAACAGAGGTTATGACACTTGCAGTTATACTGTAGTTCCATTAACATTCAAATATAAAGTATATCAGAAGGTTAACAAGACACCTTTTTAAGTTGGGCAATTTCAAATAAATTCTAGACTTTTGCATTATGCAGGAAATGATCTCCATTTGAATACTGTGAAGAACCTGAAATTTGGCTCCCAATTTGGGTAAAGGAAACCAGTGTGTGACTAGGTTGGATCCATCATGTAGAATAAAATTAAACATAACTCAAACTATAAAATTATTGTGGTCAAAATTAAATAACATGAGACATTGGATAATTACAAATTCATCAATCGATCCTTGAAATCCATGATTTCCTTGATGTTGCTATTTACAAATATATTAGAACCATTCATCGAATTTTAGATTGAAATAGGATAAGGGCCTGTATTCAAACAACAAAGTTAAGCCACTAACAAATTCATAGTTATTCTATATATACTGCTGCATAAGGTCATAGGCAACAAACCTCTAGCTTCTTTGATTTTTGCCATAGTGATCACCAACACCACAACTCCAGTTGCATGTTTATCAAGACAATCCTTAAGTTTGATAGCATGTCCCTCCCACAAGGTACAATTTATCTAAGTTCCACTGAGTCATAATGACAAAACAAAAGAATCACAACTCATATGAAAACAGGTGCATTTTCTACAAAAACAGTGGTTAAGACAGTGAAAAATACCATTCATCCTTCATAGTAAAAGACACTTTCTTTGGCTTCCCATCAAGGTTCCAATGACCAATTTCGATTAACCCACCAATAACATCTTCAACCATACAACATAATTAAATACTTTCACAAACAAAAATATAGGAAACACGATTATTAAACTCTTACAGCCCTCTGTACCTATTAAATAATCTGGTGTAGCAGAGCCATCTAGAATGGAATCAAACTTTGTGAAATTGTACTTGGCCAAAGGCATTTCAGGTAGGTCATGTTGTGTAATTTTAGTGGCTTTAAGCAGGTTAATTTTGAATGCATGGTTGGTTGCCTTGTAGTGACCACTATTCTTTTCCACTTCAAAGTTTTGGATAACGTAAATTTGCCCAATCTCGAAAGTGTCCTTCACCATTCCCATATCAACGTTTTTCATTTGAGCCAGTATTTTACCACCTTGGTGAACGAACATTTCAAGCATAGTTTAATAACTTGTGTGTCATCATCAACTAACAACAACACATAATCACAAAATGGTTTTAAATTTGTAAATAACCATACCTCCTTGTCCATTAATTTAAGCTCAACAGTAACCCTACTTGATCTGGGAATAGTCCACAACTTTATAACTCGCACAACAATTTTCCATGTTTCCTTTTCTTCATTGATTTCAGCTATCAAATTCAATCTACGTAATACTGTTGTTGAACAAACAAAATGGTGTGCTTATTACTCATGACAATAATGTTATATAATCAGCTAAAGTAAATGAGAAGGATATAGGTTAAATAAATAAGTAGGATATGTTCATTATTTACCACTCGCCATTGTCTAAAAATGGGTGACCAGTGGGCGCCTGTGATTCTGATGTTGAGCTTATGCTGAACCTTACTCGATCACTCTATTTATGTGAGCCTATAACACAACACAAAAACCATGAATGTTAACGAAAACTGTTGCAACAACTGATACAATGTGTAGAGGAAAATATTATGAACAGACATATATCGTGTACCAAAACCAACACAAAAACGATGAGAGTGAAGAAGGAGAGAAGTGGACCCAAATACACGTTTATACATGCAAAAGGAAAACAACCTAGAAAACAGAGAGATAGATATCGAAGATGAAATTGCTGGCCAAAGATTTAGCAGGAGTGTTGATAAATTTGCACCATCTACTGAGTTAGTAATAATTCAAAAGTTGATGGAGACAACACAACAAAATCAGTAGGTAACGTAACACATTTAATGTCAGATTATGAGACGTGGGAAAGAGAAAGATTAAGAATTTGAAAATTGAATGACGAATAGTGTGTCGACAGCTTTGAATTGCACTTCCGCAGTTAGCCTCATCTGTGCCAAGTTCCGCACCTTTGCCTCAGTTGTGGGCCTGTAACAACACAGGTTTGGAAGTGGCTGAAAATCTGAGACGAAATGTGACACTTACACTTAGCTTCCTAAGTTGAGAATTGTTGAGAGCCTGACAACTGGAGTCCGAAGCTGAAACTGCACGAAGAATTGACACGTATCCAGACAAATGTTATTTTATTATAATAGATAGATAGAAGAATGATATTTTTAGTTAAAAATATTTTTAAAAAATCTAAATCTAATTTTTATAGTTCATATCAAACTTTTCATAGACCATGTGGTGACCTTAATGGCGTGAAGTATTTTCACCCCTAATTTCCCTCGCCTGATGGTGCAAATATCTCCTCTTCAGGCGCCCTCATGAGTTGCTATTTCCCATGACACCATTCCACAGCAGCGCCAACACCATCCACGTGATTGTGGGACCCAACAAAACAAAGCCTTCTCTTTTTCTCGGTGTTCTCACTTCGCTCCTTCTACTATCTTTATTTTTTATCCATGGTGGAACCGGAAGCGGAGCCTTTTCGGATGCTCCGGAACCTGACCCGAATCGCGATCCAAATCTCCACCCTCTCCTCCGCCGCATCCTTCAAGCCCCTCCTCAAGCCCCATTGCTGCGACCTCGCTCGCCGAATAAGGTTCCTCGTTCCCCTCTTCCAGGAACTGCACGACGACGTCGTTTCGAGCCGCGCGGTTCACTTCCTCGCTCTCGAAGACGCGCTCTTCAAGGCCATGGAACTGCTCCGATTCGCCACCCGCGCCAGCCTGATCTTCACGGTGCGTCGTTTTATATTGAAACGACGATCTTCATATAAAAATAGCATTGCTTAGCTTAACAACACTGTCTTTACCTTGTCGGCAATTGTCAGTAGTTAGCTTTTTTTATCTGTAAATGTTAATTGTTAGTCTGTTTTTAATTTGTTAGCGGAAGATTTGAATACCACCTATTTCTCCCTCTATTCACCCTTTACCACCCCGTCAACCTTATATCTCCGTTAGTAGTTAGGTTAACACAGTCTTTTTAACACACTTGGTTAAAATTGATGAGAAATTACTAAATAAGAAATGTTAGCAACAAACATTCTGACACATCTTTCTTTTTCTTAGTAAATTCTCAAATATTAGCTGAAATTTGAAAACTACACAATTTTTGTTGGTCTCATTATTTATTTGAAGAGTCTATCTTGATTTTATAGTTTTCTGTTTGAAGGAGAGTGTATCTTACAAAATTTCGTGGACTCTACCTCTTATTTAACGAGTCTCATTGTCTCACTTGTAATTTTGTAGTTAAAAAAAATTAACCAATATTATAGAATGTGTTAGAAAGTGTGTTACTGGCACTCCTTTTGCTCGTCTATGTTTGTTTTTGTAATGTTGTAAATTTGGATTTAATTTTGTGTTTGGTTCTGTGGATGTGGCTTGCAATTGCAGATACTGGATAGAGAGCAAGTTATGTTCAGATTCACTGATGTTGCTGTTCGGTTCGAACATGCGTTAAGCATGATCTCGTTTGGCGAGCTTGATGTTTCGGAAGAAATTAAGGAGCAGGTGAATAATGTCTGTGAAGGGCTTGTTTTTGGATTGAGAACTTGATACTTCTACAGCAATAAGAATGTTAATTGTTTGTAATTTTGTGAGGGAGATTGAGTACATTCTAAATGTTCAGAAATAAGTTTGTTGATACGGTTTTTCTTATGCTATGAAGAGTTGCTAATTGCTAAGAATGTATGGTCATGTTTGGGACCAAACGCACTAACTTAGCGCGCTTGGTTCAACTTTTTTTGCTTAGGTAGAAGCTATAAAAAATGAGCTATTATTTGCTCAGAAACAATCGTTTCCAATATGCACTTGCTTAAGTATTTTTTGCGTGTTTAGAATGAAATCATCAATGCAGGTCACTGCTTTTTCACCATGCTGAAGCACCAAAATACATGGAAGATACTGTTGTTGCCTCTAATGGATGTGGATTGCGGATCCCATTGAATCTGTTGTGGAATCTTACATGCATGTACTCAATAATAAGAACTTATCACATTAGAACTTGTAGCTTGTTTTGATAAGCTTCACTAAAGAATTTATTGGAATAAGCTAAAAAGAGCTAACAAGAAAAGTCATAAGCTACTTCAGTAAACCTAATTAAATACTTGTTAAGTGTTTATATGATAAGATAAGCCCAAATAAGCTTTGTAATAAATCTTCCAAACATCCTCTAAGAAATGTCATTTTCCTAGGTGTATTGGTCTTTACTTGTAGTGAGTTCATTAATTTCTCATTTGTCTGTGGCTATGTCTTTTCGTTCTGTTTTAATTTGAAGGTCTTATTTTTCTGCTCCTGTTGTCATTTCAGGTTGCACTTGTGATCACTCAGTTTAGAAGAGCCAAAGCGCAGTTTGATCCGCCTGGTTTTCAGCTTTACGAGCACCTGTTGTCTGTTTACAACCAGAGCTATGATGTGAATACTGAAACTGCTGAACTACGTGTAATCTGTGAAAAGCTACAATTTCTCAACCTGGATGACATCAAGCAAGAGTCACTTGCTCTGCAAAAGATGGTTGTAGACAAGGGTGGCCATTCTCAGAAAAACATACAGGATATGTCATTAGTAGTGCTGAAAAAAATCCAAGATTTCTTGGTGATGGAATCTGGAAACATTATAGTGTCACCAAGTGAGGATTTCTCTCGTCATACTGATGAGCCATATCTGAAACTATGTCCACAATCACTGGTTATACCTGATGAGTTTCGCTGCCCAATATCTCTAGAGCTAATGAAAGATCCTGTTATCATTTGCACAGGGCAGGTTTGTCCTTACAATCACTTTTTTTTAATTAGCTTTATGTATGATAAAAGTTTAGAAGTTATTATGCAAAAATAGAAACCAAAGTTGCTCCTTTAATGTCTCCTTCACGTTTGTTTATCATATGACTTATAGTTGTTACTTGAGTTTCTCTACATGGTAACCTATGAACACTTTTTGGTTTTTTTCTTTTTTATATCGTTATTCAATAATGTGATCCTTATTATTAAACTTTTGAAAAACAGATAGTGTGTGTTTGGTTAAGTGTTGAAACCACATTCAACGGAAAAAACATGTGTTCCAAGGCACAAAACCAAAAGCAATGTGAGGGAAGCTTTTTCTTAATGCCAGTTGCGTTGAGGGAAATGCATACGCAAACACAGCTTTAGTAACTAAGAATATTACATTGTTTTTAGTCCTGTGTGAAAATGAGGAAAGAGATCATGAAAGACATTGGAGGAAGTTGTTAGGAGGGATCTCATGGTAAATAATACCTCTAAAGATTTGGTCTTTAACTGAGTTGAATAATGTCATCTAATCCATGTTACAGACCTCACCTAGTGGAATAAGGCTTTTGTCATTGTTGTAATCAGTAACCAAGAATGATGATCTGTACAAAATAGAAGGGCAGTGGAGAACATAGCTCATTGAAAAAAAGTGATGGGAAATTCAAGCACTTTAGGTCAAGGAATAATGTACTCTAAGAACTGTGAATAAAATGAACTGCAAAGAAAAAAGAAAGAAAAATTATTCACCTATATTTGAGGGTTATCTGCTATTAACCTTGTATTTTATAATTGTTGAAAAGGAGCCTTCATACAGTCATACAATGTTGTTTAGTTCTTGGCTTTATTCATTTATTGCTATATTATTTACTTAGTAATTTAATTGATATTTATGTACAAAATATTTTGAGTCCTACTGAAAAATGATTTCTTCCCCAGTGCCCCCGTCCCCCCGGTTTAGTGTGAGCTCTATGAATTCAATGCTGTTCACAGGTGTAAGACTGCATTCAAAATTTCGACGAGAAGAATAAATAAATAAGAAGTTTGTGTTCTCTGCAGTATTATACAGTTATCTAACATTATTAAATTTAAACTTCATGGAGTTGTTACATGCTATATAATGTTGGATTCTTGAGAAAGTAATGCTAGTCAAGCTTTAAACTCATTTCCCATCCTCCTGCAGGCCATTGGATCTTTGTGAGTATTTTCACATCATATATGGTACAGGATCCAATGGCTGAGAAGAGTGTGACTTTTGGGGTGGTGGTGGTGGTAGTAAGTTTGGTCAGTGGCAGAGCTAGCCATTAATATGATCATCGTTTTGACTGGGGGTTGCGGATTCATAAAGAAAAAAAAAAAACTATATAAGAAATAGTGGCTTTTTAAAAAATTAAAGAAAAGGCTCCACCCATAGTCTTTGGTCTTGGGTAAGTCTTGGTCTTGGGTAAGTTAATAGCAATATTCTTTAAAACCAGAAGTATAGAGAATATGGACTAGTAAGATATTATTTAGAATTCATTCAAGTTTAGAAATTTGTAATTCTGTTATATGGACTCTTTTTGCAGACATATGATCGATCTTGCATAAAGAAATGGCTTGAAGCAGGGCATGGAACATGTCCCAAGACTCAACAGATTCTTTCCACCTCCATCCTCATACCCAACCATGCTTTATATGGCCTGATATCAAGTTGGTGTGAGGCAAATGGAGTGGAACCACCTAAAAGGTCAGGAAATTTATGGCTCTGTAAGACAACATCAGACGGCTCTTCTGAATTCATAGATCTTGATATCTTAGTGAGCAAACTTTCTTCCAATGATATCGAGGAACTACGAGGTGCAGTAGGTGAGCATTATATCAAAATCGAACACATTTCTTCACTTCCTCTGTCTTTCTCTCTCTCTCTCTCTCTGACACACATAAAAAAAAAACCAATATTGTGGAAGACAGTTTAGAATTGTTGGTGATGCCCATCAAATTTTGTTTGGTTGATTAGTGGTAGAAATAGGTATATGGAAGGATGAAGGGTTATTGTGTGTAGTTATTAAAAACCTTAACAACAGGATGCATTTGCAAACAATATATTGATTATTATGGCAATAATGTGGTTTAATGGGGTAGGATTGCTAGCTGTTTGGGTGCTGGGAACAGAACTTATGACATTAGTAATTTTAACTTTTTTAGATTGGTGGGTTTAGGGAAAATCAGGGTCAAGTCAACTAAAGATTTGAGGGGACAGTTTTTGATGATGCAAACCAATGAAATTTGATGAAAATGTGAAGCAGAAGATAAGATGAAGAAAATAAACCATGACATCAAAGCTAGATTCATAGGATTTGCATGCAGGATAAGAGTTTGATTGAAATAAAAATAATCAATAGGATTGCGTTATGCTGTTATTCCTTCTCTGGGAAAGAAAGTATTACTATGTCTTAAACAGACCTATATTTTGTTCTTCCTTAAGTAGAAATAACTGAATGAGTCATAAATCATAATCCTTTTAGGATTTAGACTCTACTAATACTTATTGTTACAATAAAATAATATGAATGGGTACGGTCTTTGCAATATTACAATCACCCCTCGCCCTAATCTAAGCCAAAACATTAAGCTGATTTGATCTTAAAGGCTCATGCTTTCCTGTGGTCAGTAATCCTCTGAGCACGGGACAAAACTTTGGTACTGTGAAATTACTGCTGCTGTAAAGTGTAGTATTAAAAATAATCCTCATATTTCAAAAGTTCTACTAAAATGACAAAAGGTAAATGAAGGATAAAGAAATACTGGGCTATAATACAAAACTTTGGTACTTTGGCTTTTGTTTTCTTAGTCCTAGCTTCTCTATTTTTCCTGTGGTTTTAACACTTCTACAAACTACAAACCACAATGTTTTTTTTTTTTTTTTTGTGTGTGTGCAGGGATTATTTTATTTAAAAATTATTATCTGCTTTTGTGCATAAACATGATTTAATGCTAGAATGTACCATTCTCAAAATTGCTAAGCTTTTCTCCATAGTTCCAAGTATGATGACACCTACGACTGGTGGCCTGGTGAACTCCATGTTTAATGCAGAGACAGCATCTAGGTTATGTAAATTATGTGAACTAAGTGCACATATATAAATTAACAGTTTTTTTTTTTGCTGGGTTGATGTGGGAGAGAGAGGGGGGAGCTAAATAAAACTTTAAGATTAAATGTTCTCCCTTTCTAAGGTCTATATGCCATGAGCATTATTAGCATTCAACGCAAGACCCTTTTGTCTATGCAGTTCAATCCTACAAATGAAGGGATCTTAAGTTTGTTTTCAAAGAAATTTCACTTTGCCTTTTGACATCTTTTTAGTTTGAGAACAATGCTTGTGATCTCTCAAATTTCCACCATTGTATTTCCTTTTGATTATATACGTTGCCTTTATCCTCATTTTACTTCAGGGGAGCTCCGACTTCTTGCCAAGCAAAATGGTCAAAATCGAATGCTGATTGCTGAAGCGGTTGCTATACCCCATCTTGTTGATCTCCTTTATGCACCTGATGCTGGCACCCAAGAGCATGTAGTTACTGCTCTCCTGAACTTGTCTATCAATGTGGATAATAAAGAGCGCATCATGGCTTCAGAGGCTGTGCCAGGCATCCTTCATGTGCTAGAAAATGGTAGTATGGAAGCTCAGGAAAATGCAGCAGCCACCTTTTTCAGCCTCTCTGGGGTGTATGAGAACAGAGTGGCAATTGGTGCGTCTGGAGCAATCCCGGCATTAGTTACGCTATTTTGTGAGGGAAGTCAAAGAGGGAAGGTGGATGCCGCAAAAGCACTATTCAATCTGTGTTTATCTCAAGGGAACAAAGGACGGGCAATTAGGGCTGGTATTGTGCCAAAGTTGATAGAAATGCTAACAGAACCTAATGGGGATATGAGGGATGAGGCATTGACAATAATGGCTGTAGTAGCTAACCATTCTGATGGACAAGCAGCAATTGGATCTATGAATGTTGTATCCACTTTGGTGGAATTAGTCAGTAATGGATCTCCTAGGAACAAAGAGAATGCAACTTCAGTGTTGCTTCTCCTATGTAATGGAGACCCTTTTTATTTGTCAATTGCCAGTTCACTTGGGGTGGTCAATCCTGTCTTGGACCTGGCAGAAAATGGTTCAGAAAGGGCCAAGCGGAAAGCTTCCCAGCTTCTAGAGTTGATAGGAAACCATTGAGACTATACTTGGAAAACTGCAAGCTAGATTTCAGGTGCATCTGTTGCTATTTTAAGTTACAGCAGATGGCAAAGATAGTGATTATAGATGTGATTTATACAATAGGTTACTATAGTATAGGATCCCCAATATTTCCTTTGCATTTTTTAGTTTAAAGGAAATTTCCATTTTACTCTACCAATCAATCACTTAGTTAAATTGAATCACTTGTGCTGTAGAGCTTGTAGGAAGTGTTAAGGTGGCTGTTAAACACAGTATAAATACAGATATTTGTAATCAGAAGAAAAAAATTGTATACTTCTTCATCCCAAACTCCTACTGACTTAACGGCATTTTGTTTTTTGAAATGAAATGTCTTCAATAGTTGTTTAAGCCTAATGTTTCAGTCTCACTTGTGATCAAGATTTTTGTCGTTCGGTGGTGAATCTCAATCACATATCTTGGACCAAAAGGCTACAATATTATTATATTATGTTTCCCTTTCTTTGTTGGAGTGGCAAGTTTTTTCATGCAGGTCTTCTCAGGAAAGAGACAGGTCTCGATGTCGATTTCCACAAAGATATAGTAAAATCATTGTTGGCAATGGGGGCATGGTTACGTGATTCATTATTCCTGGTTAGGATACCTGAATAAGACTCTTTCTTTTCTTGTTTTGGCTGATGACATTATTATTCTTACAAAAAATGTGCTGATAAAAAAAAAATTCTTACAAAAAATGTATTTAAGAAAATAAAAGGGCTACGATGTCGAGATTTCAAAAAGGCAGCTATTGCGTAATGTCAAATAACACTTTCATGTTTGCGATGCTAGGGACCGTGAAGGATCCTGTGTACTAAAACATTATCCTGAAAAACAGTTAACCAAGTAGGTGATTTTTTTTTTTTTACCACAAGTATTCTTCCCAAAAGGCAATATTAAATATTGGATACGATCATTATGAATAATCAAATTTTTCTTTGGACTATTAAATGCAACTATATATCTAAAATTCAAACTCGATACTTCTAATTAAGATAAAACAATTTTGCAATATCCTTGAGATTGTTTAAACCAAGTCAAGGGTAAACAAGGGTTGCCATGTTATAAAGGTAATTACGTAGTGTTGCAAAGGTGAATCAGCATCATGCAGAAAGAGACGCATTTCCACTACAACGACCGGGAATCAGGAAGACAATAACTCGATAGGAACGGCTTCCAACATGATTAGTTTGCCAAATTTGTGGCTGCTATCCGAAACTAATTTCATTTCCCACAACGCGTGCATGATCTCTCTAACAGAGCAAATTGCTCTACTATCTTTCATGCTTTTGGAATATGATCAAAACCCACTTCAAGGAACGCGTGACAGGCACAAGTCTCCTAATAATGTTCTTTTATTGAGTGAATCCTCTCATGCAAAATAATAGATAAGACTTCCTTCTATACAAGTATTTTAAAATATAAATATATATATATATAATATTATATAAAAAATAGATACTTAATTTCATTAAAATGTTACATTTTATCACGTTAAGCAAATAATATAATTTAATAAATTTCATAAAGATGTATCATATTTTTTCATTTAATTTAATCATATGTTACTCCTTCAGTTATCATTTATAAGTAAAAAAATAACTTTTTTGTTCTTAAATATAAACAAAACTTAATTATTTTTGTCTTATTAAATGAGATTATGTTAAAAATACCTTTCATTTAATAGAGTTTGTGTTTAATATCAAATAACAAGGATAATTTACGATTTTTTTTAATTGAGAATGACATAATTTAAAGAAGTTAACTCACCGTCCTCAACGAAAATTAATCACTGTTTGTTGTTTTTTATAGGAGCTATTTCGTAGCAATGACATGGATAAAAAAATTGTTTAATAAGTGTGAAATCAGTTTTCTTTGCTTATATAAGAAAAAAAGAGGGAATATCATTTATCATTTACATAATATCACCGTTTTAGATTAAAGCTTAAATATATCTTTTTGTTCTTTATCAATACAATAAAAAAGAGTTTACAGCCTTGAGCTCAATTTAGTCCTATACAGACCACTAGTTAAACGGGCAACTATTTTTATATTTCAAGTATTTAATTTTTTTTATTCATTAAAAAAAAAGAAAAATCTTGCATTTTCAAGACCTTAAATTCAGATTCAACTTTTACCATTGCTAGACATCCCTATTTATTTATTACTAAATATACTTCTTTTCCTTTTTTTCCCCTTGAGCTCTGTTTAAACCTATACAGACTACAAGTTAAATGGCCCACTATTTTTATATTTTGAAAATTTAAGATTAATTTTGTATTTATAAAAAAGAAAAATCTCGTATTTTATAGATCTTAAATTCAAATTCAAGTTTTGCAATTACTAAACATACCCTTTTTTTAAATACTGAATATACTTTCCCTTTTTTTTGCTAATAATTTTACTTATATATATATATATATATATATATATATATATATATATTCCTTTGCTTCATCCATTCTCCATAAGGAAGTCCATATATGCTCATCGTGTATGTTTTACCTCATGCTCTTTAATCGTGAATATTACAACTAGTAGTGGCGTGTGTAACTACTATATCGAGAAATAATGCCCATAATGGTGGGAGCCATTTGAATAATTTGTTGTGAAAAATAATCTTCTCACTTTGCAATTGGATATGTTTAGCAATTGGAAAGATATTTTGGATAATAAAAAAAAAATACGAAGAACATGTAGGGGTAGTTTAACAATTAGAGCGGGTATTCCTAAAAAGAAACAATTAGAGCAGGTACAATTTAGCAATTAACCTTCAAGTTTTTAACTCAAGTTCTGTTAATTTTACTCCAAACAAACCCAAACAAGTAAAAAATGTAAGATAATTATTAATTGAGATAAATTGACAAGTCATATAGTAATTTAAATCATTATAAAATAAAATCAGGATAGGTGGAGTGGGTCAAAAATCTAATTTCGATTTTTCAAACCCAATTTATATATTTTAGTTGGCTGAATGGGTGGATTCGACTCAATTTTATAGTCTTAATTTCAAGACACTTGGTTTAATTTAAGATAGTATTTTGTCTATTTTTTCTTTTTATATTAAAAAATTTAGATCAACACAATGTAAAAAGAAAAACCTTAAGTCTTTTAGTTATAAAGCCGAACAAATATAGCTATTGCAAGAGTTAAGAAAAAAATGTCACTTTTTTTTTACCTCTGGCCAAACAAAGAGCTGTCACTTTTAGGAAAGAGAAAAAAACGAAAAAAAAAATGCCAAATATTACCTTTAAAGTTGAATTTAGAACATAAAAAATGGATGAATTTAGAAGCGTATAACATTTTCTCATCTTTGGAGCTGATTGTCCAATAGCTCCCACTATACTCTCTTTTTTCCACAACGTACTTAGTTTTCTATGAAATAGTGGCCTAACTTTTAATATGTATTTACGTATACTTTTTAATTAGGAAATAAAAGCAAGAAAAAGTGAGAAGAATAAAATCTAATATTTGGTTTTTATCAATGTCTGCATTTATGGATAAATGTCATTCTCTTCCAATTTCTTTTCTAGATTATCTTTTTGTTTTCCACACAAAGGTGTAAAGTAAAAAAAAAAAAAACGAAATGTGTATAGTTCGTTGTTATCCGTTTTTATTGTTCATTTATAATAGATACGGTGTAAACTTAAAGTTAGCTGTATTATAAAGCACCTATTTTCTTCAACTTTGAAAAATAACCCTGCTTGCTTCATAAATTTTACGAATTCAATTTAATTTTGATTATTTCAATTTTTTATAAGATTTAATTTAATTGAGAGAAGATCATTAAAATTCGTTTGCAAAATATATTTAATATTTTAAAAGTTAATTTAATGTTTATTAATTAAATAATTACAGTTAACTTTAAGTTTACACC
>PYAF01003792.1:42971-54045 GCA_007407185.1 Glycine tomentella
GACTTTGATTATTACCACATGATTAATTCTATTCAAATGAATGTATGAATGCATGAATTATCAAAAGCTAATGAGGATTATAAAGCTTTATCTAATGAACCAAGCTTAAACAAAAATTACATATGCCATCAAATTGATTGGGCATGTAAAACATCAAAACTCATTTGCTTCAATCATCTTGAATCCTTTGCCTCAGCTTTTTCAATTCTAACAAAGAAGAGGAGTATCATGAATGAGGCATTGATAGAACTTGTTATCTCCTACTTGCCTCAGGAAGCACATATGCTAATCATTGAATATATAAATCTTTGTTGGACACAAGATTTGCACCATACACATGATTGGAGGTGTCTTCCTTGTCGTACTCAAATGTGGATGCAAGATGTGAGTTTTCATACATGTCATTGAAGTAAAAGAGCACGGCTTCGTTTTGATCAAACTCAATGTTCGGCTTCATAGCAACCGTCTTCTTGGAAGCATCCCTGATGAAGTACCTGCTCCAATCGTAAGGAATTGGACACAAGGCAAGATTATCTTTGGGACCAGGGGGAGGCATTGGCTTGTTGTGAGGAGGCACCTTCCCTTTCTTTTTCCTGAGGTCTAATGGAAGCAACCTCGAAGCAATTCTATATGGCATGAACTTAATGGTTGTGGTTGGTCGGATGTGAATTCTAGGGGGATAGCTTGGCCACTGGTCAATTAGACCGCACTGCATCATTATTATCCCAACATTAAAGATGTCATCCTTAGTCAAATGAATGGCTTGATGGCCATAGACTAAAGGAACGAACTGGGACATATGAGTGAAGAGATGGATGTGCTTTGGACATAGAAATGGTGGTAGAAAATCATCAGAAGATGTGTCAATATGTTGAGCATCAATCTTCTGGCACCATCCATCAATATCCATATCATAGCTCACCACCTCTCTGCAAGCCTCAAATAGAATCTTGTAAACACTTTTGTGCAGGGCCATAGGGGATGAAGGCTTAGACACCTTAGGGTGAATGCACTTCCAAGTTAGGGGAGGAAGAACTTCAGTCCCTGTATGTGGATCCAGTTTAGTAGAGGAAGGTTCAACTTCATTAATTTTATGTATGGACAGAGGGCAGGTGACCATTTCTTCTTCAACGTCCAATGGTAGTTGCGTCTAGTCTATTGAAGGATGAAATTCCACGTCCAATCTCCTTTGAATGTTGTAAGCATTCTTAGAGAGAAAGGCCACTGGAAAACATAGCCTTTCAATGTCTTCTTTAGTGAGGTATGGGTCAATGGCGGGTGGTCCTTGATGGTGGAAACAATTAAGGTGGATGGGAGATGGAGAAGCTTGATGTAGAATTTCATCGTCCATGTCATCAGTGGACTTAGTTCTCTTCTTTTTCTTGAGATGAATAACCTCAATTCTTCTCAAACTTCTTTCAAATTGTTGGACGGTTGAAGTTTGTTCACGAACAGGTGGAACATCTACAGGTGAAGAATCAATGGTAGTATCAATAGCAATTCATGACTGCTCGATCGCTGGATGTTTGCATCTCTAGGCTCCTCTTTTCTCTCCTTTGCTAGTATGAGGTTGAGTAGGAGGAGAAGGAACTTGTGGTGTTGGTTTCACCTTCTTCACTTGAGGCGCAGTGGTGTCATCTGAAGATGTGCAACTTTTCTCTTCCTAAACACCAAGCCATCTTCGTCATCCTTAGTCTCACTTAATTACCTTAAGCGATTTGCAGTGGACGATGGTTCTTAGGTGCTGCCTTTCTGGTCACATGGGCCATTGCACTTGTTGCCTTAGGAGCAATGAAAGTGTAAGGTGGACGCTGTGGAACAGGAGTGTCCATTTTCTTCTTAGTTCTCTTTTTAGCTTGAGAAAGAGTTGCCTTTGCGTCCACTCCTTCATTGTCCTCAACAGCTTTCTCCCAAACTGCGTCTAGTTGGTCATCTCACCTAGTGTTGAGTCCAAACTTTTGATGAAGTATAGAGAGAATGGAATCATCCACCTGGGGAGTCTTTTGAAAGGAGCCTTCATCTATCAGCCTCATCTTTGAAATTTTCTCTTGGCTGAAGGCTTTCTGCTTCAGTAGAAACACCTCGTCAAAGTAGATTTTGTCTTGTATTTCCTCCGGTGTTTCATACGAGAACTTCCTGATGACGCCATGAGCCTCAAATAATTTTGCTAGGACAAAGTTGTGGTAGATGTCCTTCCCGATGCTCTTGTCCTTCATCACTTCATTTGCAAAGCAATTCAAGAGAATCTGGGGCAAGTCAAAGGAAGTGCCCTTCATTAGATGGTACAAAATGAACTTATGGGCATTGGACATGAAGTCCTTTGAGCCCTATTTGTGAATAATGGCCTTGTTGACTATCTGTTGAAAAATCTTTGCCTTGCTCAGCAGAGTGCCATATTTCCTTGGCATCTTGGCCCAGTTGGGTCCCCATAGGGAGTACCCAATATGGTCTTTTAGTTCATTTCCCCAACTGTTCATGAACTTTGTGCCTCTATGATTACATCCAATGGCTATGGCAATCATCTTAGCAGTCATCTTCACTGTTATACCAAAAACCTTTCTAGTGAAGTATCCTCCAATGACTTCATTCCTGTATACTTTGGCAGTCCTCCAGAACTTGTGAATGAGTTCAGGCACCACCACCCATGGGTCCTCGAAGAAGTGGTGGATGCCGCACAACATGAGGTGGGCTTTGATGACATACCCAACATTCTCCCATGACTCAATTCGAAGAAGTGTTCAATGTGAACTTTGGGTTCCTTGTCTTTTGTGGTGACTTCCGCCACAAGGATAGTCACTAGGGCTGGTCTTGTGATATGAACAAGTAAGCCATCTTCAGATGATGCAAATCAAGGGTTATTTCTGAAGTTAGGTTCAGCTTGAGTGTCTTGGGTTTGGTTTTGTTTCTTGACCATTGCTAGGGTTTTTGTAAGTTTCTAAAAGGAGGAGAAGTTTTGTGTATAGAGAGGTTTCTGTGAGAGAGAGAATATGGAAAGTTTGCAATAGGTTTGACAGTGAAAGTTCGAAGGGATTTATGATGGTGACAGTTAAGTGTTTGGGTGAAGAGAGAGGAAATGTGGAGGGAAGATGAAAAGAATTTTCCTTTTTAAAAAAGAATTTGCCTCGCTTTAGGTGACTCAACACAAAAACACTCAAAACAATGCATTTTACTAAACTTGTGTCTAAGGTCACAGTCCATATATTAGACGCATGTGTGTAGTGCACAAATACTGACTAAGTTCATTGGATGATAGGTCTTTTGGACGCTTAGTGGTGTGCTAAGGATTTTCACATGGACTTGAAACTTCATTCCACAAGGGTCATGCCAAGTCTTTTTCTTAAATAAATTAGCCTGTCTTCAGTAAGGGGTTTTGTAAAAATCAGCAAGTTGTAATTCCATAGTCATGATCCTTATGAAATGATGTTTTATTTCTATGTGTTTGGCACGTGAATGCATGATGGGATTTTAGAAAGATCTACGGCAGTAGTGTTATCACAAAGGATAGGAATGTTACTCTCAAACAAGTTGTAATGCTCAAGTTGATGTTTGATCCACAAGAGTTGAGAACAACAACTTGTAGCTAATATATACTTTGCCTCTGTTATTGATAGAGCTATTGTCCTTTGTTTCTTGCTCATCCAAGAAACTAAACATCCACCAATGAAGTGTCAGCCTCCATTGGTGCTTTTCATTCCACTCTATCTTCAGCAAAATCCACATCATGGCAACCAAACAACTTGTATTTCTTTTCTCTCTTAAAATACAAACCTTAGGCTAAGAGTTCCAATTAGATATCTAAATATCCGCATGAAAACAAATAGATGAACTTCCCTTGGTTCCTTTTGGAATCTGGCATAGAGACATACACTGAACATAATGTTTGATCAGGATGCAGTGAGATACAAAAGAGATCCTATCATTCCTCTGTGTGTTTTTTTGTCCACCTTCTTTGATTCTTTGTCCAGTGGTTGGATGCATAAGAGTCTTCATTTGCCTTGCATCATCCATCTTATACTTTTTTAGAAGTTCCTTCACGTACTTAGTTTGATGTATTTATATGCCTTCATCTATTTTCTTGATTTGAAATCCAAGGAAGAACTTCAATTCTCCCATCATACTCATCTTGAACTCAGCCTGAATAAGCTTGGAAAAATCATCACACAGAGTCATTAGTAGCACCAAATATGATATCGTCCACATATATTTGGATGATTAGGAATTGATTTCCATAATCTTTCTGAAATAAAGTAGTATATACCTTCCCTTATATAAAGCCTTTTTCAATTAAAAAGAACTTAAATTTTTATACCAAGCTCAAGGAGCTTGCTTTAAACCATACAAAGCTTTATTAAGTTTGAAAACATGATGAGGGTAGATAGAACTCTCTAACCCAGGGGGTTGTTCCACATAGACTTCTTAACAAAGAATAATAAAATGAGTATTGCCTTTAGACGAGCAACAAGAGCAAAGGTTTCAGTATAATCTATACCTTCCTGTTGTTAGTAACCTTTGGCCACAAACCTAGCCTTATTACTTACAATCTTACCTATTTCGTCCAACCTGTTTCTGAACACCCACTTTGCTCCAACAGTAGATTTGCCTTTGGGGAATTTTATAAGCTTCCAGATATCGTTCTTCTGAAATTGGTCCAGCTCTTCTTGCATTGCTTTGAACCAATATTCATTAGACATAACATCATCTATGTGTTTTGGCTCGATCTCTGAAAGTAGTGTATGCTTGGGAAAGTTTCTTGTCTATTTTGTCCTTAGGGTCACCAATGATCTAGGACTCTGGACGATGTTTCCTTATCAAATGTCCAGTTGGTTTTATGATTTCTTCAGGTTGATCGTCCACTAGTGAGTTTGACACAAGCTTATCTTGACTGGACTTAGAAGCAGACTTGACAATATTTTCTATTTTCATCTCTACAAATGACTCATCCAGCTCTTACATTGTGGTGTTATGCTATTTGTCATTAAATCTTATATGAATGGCCTCTTCCACTGTCAAGGTTTTAGAGTTATACATTCTATATGCCTTGGACTATTCGAAGTATCCAAGTAAGATTTCAGAATCACATTTTGGAGTCACATTTTCCAAGGTTGTCCTTGGTATTTAAAATGAAACATTGACATCTAAATGGGTGGAAATAAGAGATGTTGGGCTTTTTTCCTTTCCATAACTCATACGGAGTCTTCTTTAAGATTGACCTTATGTATATTCTATTTTGTAAATAACAGACAGTGTTGATTGCTTCAGCCCAAATGTGTTTGGGAGTTGAATGATCATTAAGCATGGTCCTATCCATTTCTTGAAGAAATCTATTTTTCCTCTCAACAACTCCATTCTGTTGTGGTGTTCTTGGAGTGAAAAAATTATGGTGAATACCATTCTCTTCACAGAAATTTCCAAAAAGATCATTTTCAATCTCTCCTCCGTGATCACTTCTAATTGAAGAGATACAAATGCCTTTTTCTTTTTGAAACTTTTTACAGAATTTATAAAAGGTTTTCAATCTTAACCTGTGTCATGAGCAGCCACTATCCAGTTACCATGACTGGTGTTTCTTTCCTGCTATCAAGGAGGTCTGCAACAATAATTATTTTATTCTTAGGTATCCAAATTTTTTTGGTCCTTTTTCCTTGTTATCTTGTGGGTGCTAGTAAGCATTGGACGAACCTTTTGATGGGTTGCCCTTTTCAGGGAGGTCCTTGCACTTATGAGTTTCATGACCCACTTTTCCATAGAAGTAGCAAACAATGACTTCTTCACCATGTACAATCTTTTTGCATTGGAAACCATGGCCAGATTTGTCTATGGGATTTATTTGCACCTTAATAATTTTGTTAAAGGCTTCATGACCACCAAAAAATTTTCCTAGTTTATCTCTTAAGGTTTCTATCTCATAGAGTTTAATAATGTCAGGAGGTAGTTCCTTCAAGTTCTCACGTCCCTTAAGCTTATAGTTCAAATTTAAAGACATCTTTTTGTAATATTGACATTTTGTCCAGAGATCTGAGTTCTTCTTTTTCAACTTATCGAGTTCATCGTTAGCAAGGATGCATTCTTTTTGAAGTAATAGTTTTTGTTTAAGCATTTCCTTGTGCCCTTCTTCTAAATCTTTAAGAAATATGGTTAAGGATTTTATCCTTTCTTCTAAGTCTTGAAAATCCTTAAGAAGAGTCTTGCATCCATTGGATACATTTTCATCCAGTAATGCCTTGACTTCCTCAAAAACAGAGGTATCTTGTACATTACCAGGAGAAGTGGTTTCTAGGACAAAATCAACTAAATTTTCTTGAGATCCTCGTTCTCTCTTTCTAGGTGTTGAAAATGTTTGTTTAGTTTTCTATAAGCTTTAGAGACGCGAGCAGAGGTAAATAGAAGTTGATTGTATCCTTTAATTAATTCTTCTCTGGATTCGAATATCACCTCTTCACCATCATAGCTGACAGTGTCATTAGACTGAGAGTCCTCATCATCTGAACTTTCATCCAATGCTGGTTCAGTTTTGCTAGTGGATGCATCAGCCATCAGACACAGGTTGGCTTCTTCCTCAATGTTCTTGTCAGACAATGAATCGTCCAGGTCCTCCTAAGTGCTCACGAGGCTCTTCTTTTTGGTCTTGAAAATTTTCTTCTTCTTATCCTTTGGCTTTTCAAGGTCAGGACATTCTGACTTGAAGTGCCCTAGCTTCTTTCACTCATAACAAATGATTGTAATTTTCTCTTTCTTGTGGAAGAATCTTTTGGATGCTCCATTGAACCTAGAGGAGTTCTTGTTCTTACACATCATTCTGATCTTTCTTGTGATTAGACTTAGCTCATTTTCTTCTTCATTAAAGTTATCATCATCATATTCTTCTTCTGAAGCATCATTAACTGCAAGGGATTTGGATGATGACTCTTTGGACGAAATGCTTGATTTGGTCTTTGAATTGTAAGGGCTAGAGACTTCCCTTTCTTTGTTACTTCATCTTGATCAAGCTCTTGCTCAAGGAATTTAAGAATTCCAACAAGCTCTTCAAGTGTTATTGAATCAAGATTCTTGATGGCTCTTAATGCTATAACCTGCGGTCTCCACTTTCTAGATAAACTTCGTAAGATTTTATTATTGTGATCATAATTATCATAATGTCTACCTAAAGTGCGAATCTCGTTCAGAATGGTTTGGAAGCCTCCAAACATGGTTTGGCTATCTTCTCCCTCTTCCATATTGAAAAGTTTATACTTACATGTCAAAAGGCTCAACTTGTTACGTTTTACCTTAGAGGACCCTTCGTAGGTAATAGCTAAGGTGTCCCATATCTATTTATCTCTTCTGAAGCTATGAACTTTAAAATACTTTTCTTGAGATAGAGCTCACAATAGGGCATTTCTTGTGCAAGAGTTAAGAAGAAACTTGGACTTATGTTCATCCGTCCATCTATCCCTAGGGATCTCATTTCTTTTAGCATCTAAAAGAATGCGATTGCCTTTTTCTACAATGTCCCACAAATTGATGTGAGTGGATTCAAAGAAGACAATCATTCTTTCCTTTCAGTAGTCATAGTTGACTCCCTTAAACATGGGAGGCTTGTTCACATGTATCCTTCTTCCATTGTTTCATGAGTTTTCTTTCCTTTACACTGTCAAGAGCTCAACCTAGAGGCCAAGCTCTGATACCAACTGAAGTACTTGAAACACACTAGAAAGAGGGGTTGAATAGTGTGATGGATAAATACTTAGTCTTTTGAAAACTTTTGAAGGCTTTTCTTAATCAGATATCAATGGACGATGAGTTTTGTCCAAGGGATTCGAAATCATGTTGTGCTTAAAAATCAGTTCACAAAACTCGGATACAGTAGTGTAGAAGTAGCTTATAGAAAAAAAAAACTAGTTATATAGAAGCAATAAAGAGAACACAAAGGTTTTATACTGCTTCACCCCAACTCTTGGGCTACGTCCAGTTCTCTTTCAAACCTTGAAGGGTTCCACTAATCAATTCTTTGATTACAAGAAAGTATTCTCTATGCCACTTCTCGCTACAATGAGTACTCTCTAGGTCACTCCTGACACTACACTTAATCTCCCCTGAGATTAACCCCAAGTATTATTTGTCACTAAGCCACTCCTGGCTTTCACAAACAATATATGTTTGATAGACAATGTATTCTAATCACTCAGCGATTGTTTACACAATAAGCTCGAATACAATGAAAGTCACTAACTTAGGAGAGCTAAAATTCACTCAATTTGCTCAAGTTTCTTTCGCTTAATAAGGCAGCATTACAACACTTGTTCTTTTTGTCTCAAATTATTGGCTTACGATTCAATAGACTTAACATGAAAATATTCAAGCTTTATACAGACTTCAGAGCTTCGATCCGTTGAGAGATCCGAACTAGCCATTGTTAATAGTTTTGGCGCTTGACACGAGGTCGCTACTGTGCAGATAAAGTGGGGACCACAAACACTTTATGCAGCATATCTTCAGAGTAGTATAATCTGCTAGTGTGGCCTAATGCTTAGAGCTGAATTTCATCGTATGAATAGAAAAAAAAATGTTAACAACATAAGACAAAAGGAATTAAGAATGTCAAGACAAGACAATTTAAATCTTCCCTTTTGTGCGCTATGGCACGAGTTTCTTACTGAACATATGCACATTGCTTTCTGATGACTGTTTTCAGTACTTGAGAATCGAGTAAATGTTCCATTGCTTTTGTACTATGAGCTAAGTGTTAAAACACTTGTCTTCTCATTACTAGACACTGATGCAGTATCATCCAATGGCTGATACTTTACCTACCGTCAAGAACCTTTTAGTTTATGCTTTTTATCTTGTATCTCATAGAGATATATGAACTTGTAGCTTAAGCATGAAAGGTTAATACATAAAATTTATACTTTGTTAACATCAAAACCTTAGGGATTTAATTGTTTGGTATAATCCAATGTGACTTGGTGATAAAAATGCCAAATCATCTAAAAACAAACTAGGATTCCAACTTTTTTGCAGTATAGAAATAACATAGGCTACTCAGAGACACAATCCAATTAAGTTCCAACTTCTATCCACTTATAAATCAGAGTAAGGGATTTCATCGAATAGTTTGCAGACAATTGAAAATTCAGAAATAGAATCACAAAAGTTAATAGGTTTATGCAACAGATTTAAGGAGCATCAATCCAATTCACCAAATCCATGCAATTCGAATTATCACAGTTTTATAAAGATGACAATCATATTATGAAGGTTCAGTTAATCTAATTAGAGGTAATTCAATTGAACCAATCCCTAATTACATTGAAATCACAAACCGATTGAAGTATCATCCAATTAATTTGTAATCAGGATTCAAATTAGGAAATTAATCAATTACCTAATTTATTTCCAATCCTAAACACATTCAAAATCATGAATACGAAAATAGAATTGGAGAAGAGGATGAACATTCACAACAGAATTTGAAATACTTAACTAGAACTTGAATTCATCATTACTTAAATTGGATCCTTAAATTGATTAGTTGTTTAGCCTTCCATAGTCATCACCAATGGAAGAACAACGAATATTGAACAAGAGTTGAAGAGATGAAGAAATCTGACGAATCAGTGAGAGAAAAAGAGAGAAAAGTTTGATCTAAAACTTGCACTAGAAGTTTATAAAACTTTGTTTTGTATAAAATGACTCTAACTAACTAACTAACTATGAAAATACACTAAGTTGACTAATATATACTCACTAATAAAAAGTAATGGATGGGCCTTGTTTAGGCCAAACTAATCTATCTAATTAAGGTAATTACACAATGCAAATGCCCAAAATTTGCAACCCAAAATCCAAGTGCAGAGGGTCTAACTTACAAGCGTAAAATGATCCTCAAAATGACAGAATTAGCCCAAGCTCATCACTGACAAAATTGTAACTATTTTCCTTATATTTCCAAGGACAACTGATATGTTCCATTTGGAGTTGTGTAGCGTCCTAAGGTCCTGCACAAGGCAAATAGTTCAAGTAAGCATCAAATCCGAAAATAAGCAACAATTATCAATTAAGTCCAACTATTTGCCTAAGACCTAAACTGAATTAAGGTAAGAAAATAAGAGTCAAAGAAAGGTCAAATAAGCTAAGAAGAATAGGAAATTAATAAACTAAAAATTCTATATCACTTGGATGCAACCAGAAAATAATAGCACGACGTCCCTCTGCCACCATTGACTTTGATCTTTGTCATTGTCGGCATTCACAAGAACCTCTCCCTTTTCGGAACCATCATAACCTGAAATGAATTTGTGATTTGGGGTTATGATTTGTGATTTGGGGGTTCTTGATTTGTGATTTGGGGTTGTGATTTGTGATTTGAGGTTCTTGGTTTATGGTTTTTGTTAACACTTTGGCAAGCGTACCAATTTGTCCAAGTAATAAAGAAACGGTAAGATCGAATGTCGATTCCACAGGAAATTTGCTTGTACTTAGAATTAATAAACGTTTGTTTCTAAATAATTAATGAATCAATTTAGTTTGTAGAGTAATTAAGATATAATTAAATTTGACTTAATGTAAACTATAAAGCGTAATAGATACAAAGAAAGAGACAAACACTCAGAATGATGCGGTGATGGTTGAAATAAGGTGCGACGAATGTTGGGGGCTCAACTAATCGAAACTAACTTTGATGCAATATTAAAGGTTTTTTGCTATTCAACATTAGTTCCACTCACCTTCATCTACTAGTATATTCTAGCCTTGATTCCTCAAGTGCAAGACCCTAAATCACTTAATTTCGCTCCTAAACCCTCAAGAGTTACATTAACTAATTTGCATCAAGATTAAAGATAACAATCTAGGCTAAACAAACCATTCTATTCCTAGAAATGATATATTTAGAATCTGTAAGGACCCTTATCCTTTTTCTTTTTCGGCGCTTAACCCCGCGCTATCGCGCGGGGATTCAGGTTAGAAAGCCGGTGAAAGGTGCTTAAAAATGCAAGTTTTATGGCTGTTCTGGCATATGGCGCGACCCACTTGAAGGGTGGCGCGACGCGCGCCATATGTGTAATACAGGGCAGATGGCTCTGCCATGCCACGC
>PYAF01003792.1:93292-106834 GCA_007407185.1 Glycine tomentella
ACTTAGCTTCACAAAATTCATATGGGTTTTTGATTCAAGAAGGTGAAGCCTCATTCATTCAAAGCATAAGGAAAGGACTGCATATGTGATTGTAATCTGTCTTTCAACCTGAGAATCATTCATTGTGCATTCATTCTTGGATTATCAGGTGATAGCTTTCCTTATTCTTTGAAGGTGTAATCTGTTCTTTGAATTTTTGAAGGATTAGTCTATTGTAATTGGTTTTCTTGCAAGAGGAGATAGTGTTTCTCTAAAAGACAGCTGAGTAGTGTTCTCAGTGCGGGTTTTGGTCTCTAAGGGTCTAATAGGGTTTTAGACTTCTGAACTTTATCTAGGGTTGATAAAGAGAGGCTTGTAATTTGCTTGTAAGAATATTTTTTTTGCAATAGTGAAACTCTAGTCTAGTGTTGAGTAGAAGAACTGGATGTAGCCTTATAGGGTTTGAGGTGAACCAGTATAAAAATATGTGACTAATCTTTCTTCTCACCTATTCATCTCTTAATTGCTTTGTTTGTGAATCAATTTCATTGCACATAAGATTATCCTCTGTTTTCTATTGTTCTTAAAAAGGGAAGTTGATTGAATATTGATTCTTGGTTTTTAGAACAATTTTTAAGTGATAAAGATCCTTGGTAAACTCTGATTTTAAAATTTTTAAAGGGGAAGATTCAACCAATTCACCCCCTCTTGGTTGTTTTGAGGTATTCTATTCATTTTCAGGTGGAATGTTTTTGCATGATGGATAACCTTGTTAGTATACCAGCAGAGTAAACATGGATCGCAGTTGGATGAAAAAACCACGTATCATTGAAGACTATGAGAATGGGGTTGAATACTTCTTGCAATTTGCTGAACTTAATGCACCATCATTGGGTGGTAAATTCTTTTGCCCTTGTGTTAAATGTGCAAATGGAAGACGACAGTCATTGAATGAGATTAGAACACATGTTATATGTGAAGACATAATCCAAAGTTATACTAAATGGATTTGGCATAGAGAATTGTCAGACGTGCCATCACTGTCTGAAAATGTATCTCATGACGACGTATTTGGGTGTCGGTTGGAAGAAATGATACGTGATATCGGCCAAGAGGGTTTTCATGAAGCACATGCACCTTACTATGACCAATTACAAAGTGATTCAAATAAGCCATTGTATGCGGGGGTGCACAACATTCACAAGGATGTCAGCCGTGTTAGGTTTGTTGAACTTGAAGGCAAGATTTGGGTGGAGTGACAAAAGCTTCACCACATTGCTACAATTGTTGAAAAATATGCTTCCTGAAGACAACGTTCTCCCCAAAGATATTATGTCCCATGGGTTTGGAGTACCAGAAAATACATGTTTTCCCTAACGATTGCATGTTGTACAGGGGTGACTTTGCGACACTGCGCAATTGCCCCACGTGTGGGGTATCCCGGTACAAAGTGAAGGATGACGATAGTGGTATGATGCTACACCAAAGAACCGATGCCCAGCAAAAGTTTGTTGGTATTTGCCCATTATTCCAAGATTTAAGCGGTTGTTTTCTAATGAAAATGATGCCAAACATTTTACTTGGCATGTAGAAGGAAGACGAGCTGATGGGTTGTTGCGGCATCCTGCTGATTCTCCCCAATGGAAGATGATAGATTGTTTATACCCAGAATTTGGGTCAAACCCAAGAAACCTAAGGCTTGCTCTTGCTTCAGATGGTATGAATCCTTTTGGTAGCTTAAGTACCAAGCACAGTTCATGGCCAGTGTTGTTGATGATTTACAACCTCCCTCCTTGGCTATGCATGAAGCAAAAATGCATTTTGCTGGCTATGATGATATCTGGTCCAAGACAACCAGGCAATGATATTGATGTCTATCTGAGTCTGTTGATTGAAGACTTGCAGAAATTGTGGGTTGACGGCGTTGAAGTGTTCGATGCAAATGCCAAAGACAGTTTCTTTTTGTGTGGAATGGTTTTTTGAACCATTAACGACTTTCCCGCATATGGGAATTTGAGCGGTTATAGTGTGAAGGGGCATCACGCTTGTCCCATCTGCGAGAAACAAACAAGCTACCTGCAACTAAAACATGGAAAGAAAATAGTATATACTAGACATCGGAGATTTCTCAAACCTTACCACCCTTATCGTCGATTGAAAAAAGATTTTAATGGACAGCAGGAGATTGAAATTGCACCTACACCGTTAAATGGGAATGAAGTTTATGACCGGGTGAAGGATATTATTACTATTTTTAGGAAGACACAAAAGAAGGAAGCCACACAAAAGAATACCTGGAAGAAAAGGTCAATTTTCTTTGATCTTCCATACTGGTCCGATCTAGAAGTTCGCCATTGTATAGATGTTATGCATGTTGAGAAAAATGTATGCGACAGCTTAATTGGAACCTTCCTGAACATAAAAGGTAAAATTAAGGATGGTTTGAAAAGTCGACAAGACTTGGTTGATTTAGGTATACGTCAACATTTGCATCCCATATTAGATGGTCGTCGAGTGTATCTGCCACCAGCATGTCACACCATGTCAACAAAGGAGGAAAAAAAGTTTTTGCATTGTTTGCGAACTTTGAAAGTCCCACAGGGATACTCTTCAAATATCAAGAGCCTTGTGTCCATGAAGGAGCTTAAATTGGTAGGCTTGAAGTCTCACAATAGCCACATTTTAATGCAACAATTGTTGGTCGTAGCCATTCGAGGTACCTTGCCTGACAAAGTAAGGGTTTCCATTACTCGTCTATGTTTTCTCTTTAATGCAATTTGTAGCAAAGTTATTGACCCTACACAGCTGGATGACCTGGAAAACGAGGCTGCCATTGTGCTTAGTCAATTGGAAATGTTTTTTTCGCCTTCATTTTTTGACATAATGGTGCATTTAACTGTCCATCTTGTTAGGGAGATAAGGTTATGTGGTCCAGTTTTTTTACAATGGATGTATCCTGTTGAGCGGTACATGAAGGTCTTCAAAGGTTACACCAAAAATCATTACCGACTAGAAGCTTCAATTGTTGAACGGTATGTTGCTGAAGAATGTATTGAGTTTTGTTCTGAGTACGTGGATGCACTTAAACCTGTTGGCATTCCGCAGACGCGTCATGACTTATCTGGGGAGGGTACCGTACACGAGGCTTCAATGTTGTCACTATGACCTGAGAATAGGTTGAACAAGCACATTTGTATATTCTAAATAACACACAACAGGTTTTGCCTTACATAGATATGCACAAACAACACATCACAGATCTTTACCCAACGTTTTCCATCATGAAGGCACTGCAACAGCATAACAAGACTTTCATTAAGTGGTTTAGAGAGAAAATCCTTGCAGATGAAAATGCTTCAAGAAAGTTAACTTTACTTGCGTTGGGCCTAAACCTTAATGTCCCTACTTGGAAGGGATACGATATCAACAACTACTGCTTTTACACAAAATCACAGGATGATAAAAATTCTGTACAGAATAGTGGTGTCAGTGTTGATGCTTTTTCGGAACACTTCTCTAGTGCATCAGATAAAAAGCCGATTCGAGCTTCGATGCCTTACTTTGGTGTCATTGAAGAAATATGGGAAGTTGATTATAATGAATTCAGAGTGTCGGTCTTTAAATGTAACTAGGTTAATGGAAACACTGGCGTTCATGTAGACCAATATGGTTTTACGTTAGTTGATTTTGATAAACTAGGTTACAAGGACGAGCCTTTCATCATGGCTGAACAAGCTAGACAAGTCTTTTATGTGCAGGATCCTTCAAATTCAAGGTTGTCTGTGGTCATTCAAGGAAGAACAACTGCCATAGTCGATGAAAGTCAACAACCTCCACAAGAAAAACATGACGTACCATCATTGTTTAGGCAAATATCTGCCATTGGTGACGAACATGTGGTGGATGATAAGCATGCAAATCGAACGGATCATGAAGAAGGCTTGTGGGAAAACAACAAATCTTAAGTAATCAATGTCAAAGAATTTGTTTCTTTATGAAATCACATTTTGACCTTCCATTAAGGGTATTACTGAATTGTTTAATTTGCATTATATTTAGCTTTCTTGTTAAATGATGACAACTTAATTACTTTTATTTTGTTTTTTCAGACAATAATGGCAACACCATCACGGTCCCCTCCTCCTTTAGGTGAACATTCTGAGTGTCCTTCGAGAAAGAGCAGGCAAGCAACGCGACTAAGAAGCTTGATATCATGGAACTTGGAGCAGCGTAGACCAACCGTTCAAGTAAATCCTCTAACTGGCAGAGGATCTGGGCCCCATAGACACAAGTTCCATAGCTAGCTAGGAGTTGTAGCACGAGAAAAAATCCCTATAATCCACCAAAATTGGAAAGATGTGCCAGCAAATCTTAAGTAGCTAATATGGGACGACATATTGGTATTTAAGAAAAATTTGTTTGTTTCATATTTGGCTGAGTCAATTTGGAGTACCACAAAGTTAGTACACTTAATGTGACTTGTTTTTGTTGGTGCAGGGAAAATTTGACATTCCGGAACCACTTCAAGTGAGGAAGAGGGTGATGTCATCTGTGGCCACCAGATTGAGGCAATTTAAGTCTTCGCTGACATGTAAATACATATATGGTGATAAACAGGGTGAAGATAAAGACCTTCCTTGTGTTAAGTATGGGCTGGATCAGGAAACTTGGTAGGCATTTGCAGCAAGCAAGGAAAATCCTAATTGGCAGGTTACACAACTGTTTACCTAAAGTGATCGAAGTATTTATCAATTATCCGTCATTTTCATTTACTTAAATGTTTAAGTCGTGTCATATTTGATGTTATACATAGGGGGTTAGAAAAAAGGCCCAGGAAATTCAAAAGTTCAATGATTTCCCACACGTCCTATCTCGAGGGGGTTATGAGTTGCTCGAAAAAAGACTGATGGAAGAAAAGATCAAGAAAAGACAACAGGATGGCCAAAACACCGAGAACCCTACATTGGTCGATGAGCCACCTTCTCCAATTGCAAGGCATGTTAAGTGGAAGATGGCTCGAACAAAGAAGTATGGAACAATGACATCTTCAGCGAGCCAAGAAATATTAGATAGAATAGTGAGTTAATATCATATTTTTGTGTTATATCACTAATGTATGGTAAACGATGTTCTGATTTTTGTGGTTGTCATGTAATTGGTAATGCAGGACTCGTTAGAAGAATAAACAACACAGGGGAGCTTTGTTCCCCATGGTCGAAATGATATTCTAAACACTGCACTAGGAAGACCAGAGCACCCTGGTCGTGTTCGTGTAACTGGGACTGGTGTGACAATACGCCAATATTTTGGACAGGCGTCTTGTGGTTCTGGTAGTTCTGTGCCATCCATCAGTCAAGCTGATTTGGCGGACCTCATTCAAAATATGAAAGAAGAATGGAAGAGAGAACAAGAATAAGTCACCAAGAAAACAATTGAGAAAATAACATAAGAGGTTAAGGACAGAATGAAACAAGAGTTGAAGGAGAAAATAAAAATGGAGTTTTCCCAAATGGCATCACCACCGTCCCCTCCGGGTGACGTCGATTTTCAACAAATAGTTGCACGTGTTAGCACAAAGGGGAGTTGTGCTGATCATGCAGCGAATCCATCAGCTGAAGACAATGTCACCAATAGGTTCCTACCATGGGACTACATGTGGTCTGTGATCAATCTACCAAGCTGGTTGCCATGGGAAAAGTTGACCAAGGGGTGTCCACCATACACAATGTCGCTTATGCAGATGATGTCGTCAGAGTTATGGTCAATGAAATTATTGATGGGGATGCCATAGTCCCTATCCCGTGCTCTGAAATCCAATATGTCAGAGATACCCTTGGCACATTTGTTACGTGGCCCACAGATCTTGTCAGGCATGTGCCTCCCCAGGTATTCATGAATACAGTTTTTCATTTATATTACAAGTTGTTTGAATTAAAAAGTATTTTGTTGTTTATGTTATGAATGCAATATTTAATTCAGATGATGTGGTTATTTACAATGATAGCATTCCTAGTTGTTTACAAAAAAATCCAATGAAGTGGTTCAAAGGTCTGACACTGATTGTGGAGATGACCTATTGGGCACCCTCATTCAGAACCTATTTGATTTTTACAAGCAGTCGGTGGAGTTGGTGTGGGATGGAGCTAAATTTGGTCTCCCTAATGTAGTGACATCATTCTTCATCACCTTTTCTGATGTGAACGAAATTGTTTCAGGCGACAAATGTCTGAACATTGCTAACCTACAGTTGTGGATGATGTAAGTACATTAAGTTTAACGATGTGCAGTACAAAAAATGATTTATACACCATTTAACCTTGGAATGATGTTTTATTTTGAGTTGTGATGTGTTAAAATTAGGTTTATGGAAGAACAAACTACAACCTTAGGGCATGGATCGGTCTATGGATTTCTTGAGCCTCAATCGGTACACTGCGCAAAGGAAAGAAGTGAAGACTGTCAAAAATACATCGAAACATGGGTCAAGGAATCACAACGACAACTGTACCTAGGAGCTTACTTCAATCAGTAAGCTAAAGTAATGGTTTGGAAATGTTGCTTATATATGGATGATAATAAGTAACAATTATATTCATTGCAGGGCCCATTGGCAACTTGTTGTGCTATGTCCTTAGTCTTATGAGGTTGTTTGGTTTTGTTCATTACATAGGAAGCCTGCTATTCACATCAAAAGCGCAATTAACAAGTTAGTTCAAGTATTTGATTAAAAAGAAGCATTTATGTAATAGCATAACCCTCTTAGTCATTCATGTTTTTTTATGCAAATTCAGGGCAATGAAGACATTGAAGCCAACATTTCGTGTTAAAACGTCTAATGTGATACCAAAATGGATTGAAGTCAAGGTTAGGCCTTTATATATAAATGTTGTGGACAACCATTGTTGTAAATGTTCATGTTTGATATGGCGAAAATTCACGTATAATATATGTTGTGTGTTTTTAGAGCCATTTTCAAACAGGAGGATATGAATGTGGCTATTACGTTATGCATTGGATGTGGAACATAGTCAGTGGGTATGTCAAGAGTGAATGGAACAAGGTATATTACATGTTGCCACTTCTGTGTTTCAACTTTTGTAAACTATGAACCGACTACATCATTAATTATCTATAATTGGGTTATGTTCGTGTGGTTATGTTAGTGGTTTCTCGATGCAACACCATTAGACATGGCGTACATAACAACAATTCGAAACAAATGGGCAGCGTATTTGTTAGAAGTTAAAAAGAAGATGCTGACACAACATTAGTGCTTATAACACAAACTAGTAGGATGTTTTTCATATTTATTTCATTGGTTTTCAAACAAAATCTACAACTAACTATTACATGTTTGTCATTTGGCATGTTGACTTTATTTAAATGCAACTGCATATCCAAATTTTGTTGATTACGAATTGTGGTCATAATGAAAGTGGTAAAAAGAAGGTGCTAGAGCACTTTCGCATGCTTGTGCTGGTCCAATATATGTCCTTGTAGACAGCTTCGAATGGTAGCAATCAAGTAATTTCATGGATATCATCAATGTGGCTATTACGTTATGCTTTGAATGGGGTCTTTATATTGTTTACTTCTCAATGAAAAAGCTGTCATATACTTGTCTTCAGTGAAAATCTTTTCTTCATTTACCAGCTTCCACCCATCATATTCATTGCCGGGTTCGTTCACTACTCTTGCTTCTTTTTTATTGTTTCCTTGTTAAGCTTTCATTTACATGCTAAACTGCAACTACGTTTAAATATAGTAAACAATTAAATTTGGAAAATAATTTTTTAAATTGTAAAATACAATAAAAAGAGTATTTTTTAAAAAATAAATTAGCTAAATTAACAGTGTCAATGAATTGTTTCGTCCCAATAATTTAATTCAACCCAATATTACTTTTGACATGTTGAAAAATAAATTAAATCTGATGCATTTTCAAAGACAAGTTTAAGTTATATTTCTAGTATGCTGAACTCACTTTTATTTCATATATACTTTTAACCAGCCTTAGAGTCCTTAGTCTTGTCTCTTTGGGCATGTGGGGACCACTACCTGATAGAATTCACAGACTCTATGCACTTGAACATTTGGACTTGAGATCCAATTATCTTTATGGATCAATCCCTCCAAAGATTTGCACATTGGTGAACCTTCAAACTCTAAGATTGGGTGATAACTTTTTTAATGGTACCATCTCGAGCTTGTTCAATTCATCAAGCATCTCACAGTTCTTAGTTTGAAGAGTAAGAGGCTGAACGGTCCATTTCCACCTTCAATCCCTAGTGTCACCACCCTAACTGAACATGACATGTCATGCAATCAAATATCAGGGAGATTACAAGATTTTACTGATTTGAGTAGCTTGGAACAACTAGATATAGGGGAAAACAGGTTAGAGTCTAAACTACCTGCAATTCCACAAGGATTGATAAGTCTTTTCCTCAGCAGAAACTCTTTCTCAGGTGAAATTCCCGAGCATTATGGTCAACTAAATAGGCTTCAGAAGCTTGATGTTTCCATCAATTCACTCACAGACACTGCTCCTGCTGAACTTTTTACTTTGCCAAACATTAGTTACTTGAATTTGACATCCAACATGTTGAATGGACCACTCCAAAATCACCTAAGATGTAGCAGTCAACTCAGATTTGTTGACATATCAAACAATAGATTGATGGGGGACTTTCCTTCTTCACTGAGCACTAAATCAGAAAATAGAGTTGTTAAGAGTGATGGCAACTGTTTAATCTGGGAGTGTGCAGCATCAGCATGCAGTTTCCTACTGCACAGAAATTCATGTGAAGAAGAAATCATACAGAGTTGGAATTTTTGTTGGTGTCATTGTGGGAATTGTTGCAATAATTATGGTTTTGGCTTTGACCATTGTTATAACTTGTAAAAGGTATTTCCCTTGGGGGGTGTCAGAGCAGCACCTATTGCATAAAACAGTTCAAGATAGCAGCTATGCGGCAGGGATCTCCTCTGAGCTTCTCACAAATGCAAGTAGGTTCTGTTAATTCAAGAATGGACAAAAACAAGGTTTTAAATTGCGGTCACGATTGTTTTGTTGCAATCCTTGATATTGCAGGAAACCAATGTAGATGCAATTGTGGCCATGGACCATTTTTTAAAACCTTTGATGAAAATATGGATAAACTACTATGCAAATATGATAAATTGAGGGGCATGAACATTGAATTCATTATTTCTTTCTTTTAATTTTTGGGGTACTAATTTCAGGGTATGTTTCTAAAGCCGCAAAGTTAGGCAGAGAGGACCTCCCCACATGTCGGTCATATAAGCTATTCAGTTACATGAGGAACTTATAATTGTTGAATGCAGCCATTCTTGTCTTTGAATATGTAACTCTGAAACTCTATCATTAGTTAATGCTATAAGTAACCTCCGTGTATATCACCTACCATGTATTTCTTTTTATACTTTAAAAAAAAGTGTTAGTTATCAATGTACAGCCATAAACAATACATTAAAGTAGTAGTTTTGATATGAATTCCATTATTCTAACAAGTAAATGCAGAAGTTGACAAGAAATATGGAAATATCCTCTTGTATTGTAGCAAAGTGTGGTGAATGTCTAATGGGAAATGGGGTTTAATATTATGGCTTTCTTTGCTTGTTTTCATTCAATGCTATGTGGTAGTTGTGCTATGAGTGGATAATCATGTTGGAGATTTAAAATTGCTCTAGAATCCATTCAAAGAGTGAAAAACAAGCTTTAGTAAGTAGGTTTTTTTCCAACTTGCATTCAGACTCTCAAATTGAAATATAATATACATAAGAAATTTGAACCTAGAAAGTTGAAAGTATTCTCTGGTTCTCACCAATTAGTTTGTGAAGCGGTTTGGATTGTGAGCTTTAAATGTGTCAAATTGCATGTTCAGGAGATAGTCCAGACAAGGTTTTCAATTGGTCAGAGCGATTGTCAGTACTAATTAACATTGCTAAGGCTGTCCACTTCCTACACACTGGCATGATACCTGGTTTCTTCAAAAACCGACTTAAGACCAACAATATCTTGCTGAATGAGAATTGGATGGCAAAGTTGAGTGACTATGGATTGTCCGCTATATCTGAAGTAAGAAACGTGACCACCTTTGTACTGTGGGGTACTCATGGTACTCATGCTACTCATGGCATACCTTTCTTTAAGTGCCATTATGACTGTTTTCTTCTGTGGCATTGTTATGTCTCACTACACGTGGCATAATGTGACAGAGTGGAAAAAGAGTGACAACCAAGTACGTGAAATTCTTCAACACATTCATTAGCCATGTACTAGATCACTACTAATGATACTACTTAACTGATTTTAATTTCCCTGCTGGCTGTTTTTGCATTATACTTTGTCATTCATTGATGAAATATGAGAAAATTGAGTTAAAACAACAAGTATGTGCTTTCCTCCCGTTTCCTTGTCAGGGTCTTGAGCTATTGATAATTGAGGTCTTACATTCCTGCGATGATCTTGTTTGACAGGTAACAATTGGGTGGGCTGGTCTCATGCGTGGAGTTGTCTCTATCGCACTTGCTTACAATTAGGTGAAGGAATCAAACTTCATTTCTTTTAATTCTTCATCTCTTGTCAGTTTCAAGTTTTAAATATTGTGTTCTATATTATTTTGACACTATTCAACCAGCCTTGTGTCATGAAAAATCTATTAAATTTTGAAATTTGCTTCCAAAACAAGTGTTTTAAAAACCAAAAAAAAGCTGACATGTTCTTTGATCACTTTCTTTTGTTTTCATATTCTTGGACTGCTCCCTCAACCACTCTTCTTTCTATCTTGTACTACCCTCTACTAGGTGGCTAGGCAACTTTGTTTAGTTGTATTTTGAAAACTAAAAGCAGCTTTTAAAATAAAAAATCAAACACGTCCTTAGTCTTATAGTATTAATAAACTACTTTTTAACACGCACTTTGCTATGGACAGAGACAGTGTTTGGGAGAGGTGCCATGATCTGTGTATTTAGAGGAAGAGTTGGGATTTGGAGGACTGATGTTTGTGGCGTTTTGTGTTGACTCGGACGAGGGTTTGTTTTTGGTGTACAAGTATGTGTCCGGAGGAAGCTTAGAGCATTACTTGCATGGTATTCATTTTTCTTTTATTTTAATTGCTTGATTCCTGCCTGCTGTGTACTTATTAGAATTGTATTTGATGATTGTCACTGATCATAGTTTGGGTTTTTTTATAGGGAGGAACAAGGGTGTCAAGGGTAGTTCACCACTTCCATTGTCTGTGAGGTATGAAGTTGCAATTAGGATTGCAAAAGCTGTGGCTTATTTGCATAATGGAACAGAAACATGTGTTTTTCAAAAAAACATAAAGCCTTTTTGCTTTCATCTAACAAGATTCCCAAGGTAAGTTGTGTTCCTCTTTTGCCGATAAGTAGGAGTATACCATACACACTGGAAATTGTAGCATAAGAAGCCCTTACAAGTCACTCTTATTGGTTTTTTTATGATTTTTGTTAAATTGTAGTTATGTGATTATGGCCTAGCTTAATGGACTTTTGCACCTTCAGTCCCTTTCCTTTGCAAAACTGTGAAAGGAACATTTGGGCATGAACTTAACCCGTTTCCTTCTCATCTTTGTCATCGAACTGGTCAGAACCTGTTCCTGGTGTAATAAGATACAGTGACCTGTTATTTACTCTTAGATAAATGAATATGTACAGAACAAGGTTGACTTTTTATGACAAAAATAGTCACTAGTAATTAATGTAACTAACCAGTGTTTGTATTACAACAAAGATTCCAATTGTCTTGTATCTGCCAAGGAAGGAAGCTGTTAGAAAACCTCCCACCAAACACAGGAGAAATGATGTGCCCATAATGTCAGTCACAGTATTGGCTGCATTTGAGACTGTATCTCATGATTGAGATCATGTATGTTACCAGGTTCACTGCAATCCCCATGGTGGAGAGCCTCTCCACGATTTCTCCCTGTAAGAATTTTTATAGTTAATTACTTTCTAATAATTGATGTAACTTATGTATTCTGTTAAAAATAATATTGGCTTCATCTTAATCTTTTGTTCACAAAAAAGGGAATGAAAGAAGGTTTTGGAGAAGCAGGTCATGATTGTGCAAGTCATAATATAAAATTTAAAAAATAAAGTGAATTAATTGTGTTTGTAGACGTATCCTGTAAGAGAAAAGTGAACTGTTGATGGGCCATCAGCCAAGGAATGCAGAGGTAGAAGAGCTCCTTCATTTAACATCATTCCTAGCAGCACTGGAGCTGCTACAGTTCTTTTGTTGTAACATGTTGTGGTATTTGTTGTTGTTTCACACCAAATTTTGATTGTTTAGTCAACACTTATTTGGTTTTACTGATTCCTATTTTTCTGTGCAAAGATGTTGGGAAAGTCCTCCCTACTTTGAATGGAAACTTGACTGGTATGGCATTTCGTGTTCCCACCGTGGATGTCTCTGTTGTTGACCTCACACTGAGGCTGGACAAGGAAGCCTCATGATTAAATTAATAACAGGTATAAATTATGGTAACAGCTGAAGGGTTATTGAACACAATTGCATTTTTTAAGTTGACAATTTGACATTATTCACTTTCCTGTTCCTGATTGGTCTATTAACCTTTTTTAAAAAATTATTGTTCCACAACAAGTATTTTTGATGCAAAGGCTGGAAATGCATTCCATAAGAATTTTGTGAAGCTTGTCTCTTGGTATGACAACGAATGGCGATGCAGGTAATCCACCTTTAACGTTGCATGTGATAGTGGGTTAGTGTGTCACTTAATCTAAATTGGGGCTACTAAATAAGGCCCAAAATCTAATCATTGGTCTTTCAGATGTTTAATTGTTCTTAATTCAGCTAGATCTAACGGTAATACCTTCTGTGTGTGCCTAGGGCTGCTGCTCACGTGTCATTGTCGTGCTTGTAATCGTTGCCAACAAGTCTTTTGGAAAGGTTGGTAGCCACAAACTTAAAATTGAATAATACCTGATCTTAACATTTGGTTACTGAATTCCGCCATTCTACTTTGCTTCCCTGTGCATTGGTAAACATCTTCTGTTTACTTCTTTCAGGTGCGGGCTTTATTTGATGATGTTCCACAGCTGGTTGATGAAGCTTCACCCTCTATACCTTTACAGGTTTGTAAATTCATAGTACAAAAGAGGCATACGATGCATTACTAGTTTGGTTTAATCAGTGTTGTGGTTTCCATTAACATGTATATGGACTGAATCATTGCATATACACATGTATGAAATATTAGTTTGCTAATCCAAACAAATACTAGATGCTGATCGATTAACTTCACTCGTCTTCCTTTAGGTACCCATTAGTTAGTTAGTTAATGGGTTGAAATGGTCTGAACAAGGCATGTTTGCCTATAAGAAGGGAGGTTGAGAAATCCTAATCCTATTATTCAATTTGAACCCATCACCAATATAATACCTAGATTATAGATATGAAAGAAGATTTTTGGTAAAAGTAATTATTGATAATTTGTAATAAAAGACTCGACTCTTACTACAAATCCATTTTCTAAACTTATCTTATATATCTCA
>PYAF01003792.1:106934-122021 GCA_007407185.1 Glycine tomentella
TGTTTACACGGTAGTGATATTCTTCGTTTCTCTTTTCATCTTCGGATTCCTATCTAACGATCCAGGACGTAATCCAGGGCGTGAAGAATAAGAAAAAGGTGGATTCTGTGTTTTTATTGCTTGTGCTGGATTTTGAAATATTTTTAGGATTTTCTCTATTTTAACATCTTTAACTAGTAAATAAAAAAAATCAAACAAATAAGGAAAACAAAAGAAGTTCAACAAAAAATATCAAATTATCAACGGAAACGGAAAGAGAGGGATTCGAACCCTCGGTACAAAAATTTGTACAACGGATTAGCAATCCGACACTTTAGTCCACTCAGCCATCTCTCCCCAATTGAAAAATTGAATTACTTTGTTTATGTTATATCACATAAACAAGAAGAGCAAGAAATGGAGCTTGATGACAGAGATACTTTATCATCTAAAAAAGGATTTTACTTTTAAGAGAGAGTTGAGATAACATGGTCTGTTGAATACCCTAAGTATTCAATAAAACTTATTTCCTTTCTATTTTCTAATCCACTTTCTCAGACCATGTGCCATTTGTAACTGTCAACATAGTTCAGGTAAAACTATACTTTCAAATATGGTTAAAATGTGTAACTGCTTGCAAAGTTAGTCAGCCTAAGGTTGTCTTGACCAATGCCTGCAAATTGTTAAAACCCTGTTTAGATTATCACTATGACATACCCCTTGGTTATTTCTTCTTTTATCTATCCTTCTAAAATTTTCAATTCATTGTGTAAGTTGATT
This sequence comes from Glycine tomentella, assembly GCA_007407185.1. Lineage (NCBI taxonomy): Eukaryota > Viridiplantae > Streptophyta > Magnoliopsida > Fabales > Fabaceae > Glycine > Glycine tomentella. The sequence continues at coordinate 107,694 of PYAF01003792.1, forward strand.
TTTGCTTAATTGACAGGTTTTCTGGGGTTTGGACAAAAAGCTTGCCCAAAGGAAGCACTTTCTTTCTGTAAACTTGCTTATTTCTTATTCAACGGTATGTCCTCAAGTTGGTTACTTTGTAACCCATTCTTCAGCTCTTTACATTTGTATGCATATAGTTAGTGTTTTGGTTCCATGACTTTCCTGATTTTGTAATATTTTCTTTTTGGTATGTTTAGGCACTTGAAACCTTTTATGAGCAATTTGATCCAGATTTTATAAAGATTAGGACAAAGGCTCGTAAAGTTCTACAAATAGAAGATGACCTTTGGACAGAATGTTGTTTAGTCTAAACCTGGGTATCAACATATAATCAATGTGATTGATAATAATATCATAAGTGGAGCTCTAAATGCTATCAAATTATGGTGTTGTTTTGTATGACCCATTTTTTTTCAGGATGTATATGCATTTGTACAACAACATATTAAACTTTACTGGAACATTTATTGACCTTGTTTAATCCAGCTTGTGGGCAAGGATGATTTATAGCTAAAGGAGATAAGATTACCTTAGAAAGTACAATGCTTTTGAGAGAGGATTATGTTGATCAAAATGTCTTTACACTATAAGAGCCCTTGTAATTGGTTAACTTCTTAAACATGTATTATATTATTGTAATTACTAAATAGTGTACCGTGTGAACCAAAGTTGTGGCATTGACTCAAAATGGTTGCATAAAGAAAATCGTATGTGATGTTCATACTATAGCGAGTTCAGCAAAACTATACCCGTGAAATGAATTTGAAAGAAAAATCTAAAAATCTGAAATTTTAGAAATCCCTGTCTTTATATCATAACAATCAAAGACAGCATTTTAAAATAACCGTGTTTGATTAAAAAATTCAAAAAACGCGTCTTTGTAAGTAATTATTCAAAGTCGGTTATTTGAAATAACCGACCTAGATTTTTTTTTACTCAATTTTTAATTTTTTAAAATAAATGAATTCAAAGTCGATTTTTTGCTAAAACCCATCTTTGTATATGGCATTCAAAGTCGGTTATTTGAAATAACCGACCTAGATTGTTTTCCTCAATTTTTAATTTTTAAAAAAATGTTTTCAAAGTCAGTTTTTTATTAAAACCGGTATTTGTATATGGCATTCAAAGTCAATTATTTTAAATAACCGACCTAGATTCTTTTCCTAAAATTTTAATTTTTTAAAATAAATGAATTCAAAGTTGGTTTTTTGCTAAAACCCGTCTTTGTATATGGCATTCAAAGTCGGTTATTTTAAATAACCGATCTAGATTCTTTTCCTCAATTTTTAATTTTTTAAAATAAATGAATTCAAAGTCAGTTTTTTGCTAAAACCCGTCTTTGTATATGACATTCAAAGTCGGTTATTTAAAATAAATGCCCTAGATTGTTTGGGCTCAATTTTTAATTTTTTAAAAAAATGTTTTCAAAGTCAGTTTTTTTTAAAACTCGTCTTTGTATATGGCATTCAAAGTCGGTTATTTTAAATAACCGACCTAGATTTTTTTCCTCAATTTTTAATTTTTTAAAATAAATGAATTCAAAGTCAGTTTTTTGCTAAAACCCGTCTTTGAATCTTGGTTATCAAAGTCGATTTTGTTAAAAAACCGTCGTTGTATGTTATTATTTTTTTAAAAAAAAAAGTAAAAAATGGTTTCTAAGACGATCACCAATTAACTGTCGTTGTAGCTCTCCCTTTTCCACGACGTGTAGTTACAAAGTCGGTTTTAAAACCGACTTTGTATGCCTAAAATAACCGACTTTAAATATACGACCTGTAGTAGTGACTTTATTAAAATCAGTGTAATCAAAACCGACTTTGTATGCCTAAAATAACTGACTTTAAATATATGACCTGTAGTAGTGACTTTATTAAAATTAGTGTAATCTATGCATACCCTCCAATTACCGCTGGCCTTTTTAACCATCACCACGTTTGACAACCACATAGTGTATTGGATTTCTCGTATGAACCTGGCATCCAGGAGCTCTTTAATATGTTCCTCCAGTGCTTGTTTTCTTTCTGGACTGAGTTTCCTCTTCTTTTGCGCTATGGGCTTTGATCCGGGGTACATTGACAACTTGTGGCAACAAAAATTTGGGTCTATACTCGATATCTCTGAGGCTTTCCATGCGAAAATATCTTGGTTTCTTTTCAAGAACTCCACCAATATTGCTTTTATGATCGGGTTGACCGCCTTAGCAACCTTGGTAATTTGCCAAAGTTGATCCCCTATTCTTAGGTCTTCTATTCTCCTGCCGACTCTAGTCTCATCTCCTCAGCATCTTTTCTCATGTCAAGTTCCACCATGTTAACTGGTTTTCCTGAATTGCGTTCCTCAACCTTCCTTTCATTCTGGTCTCCTTGACGGATTCGAGGTGGTGAGGATGGACCACCTTCACTATCCTTGACCGCGTTGTAATAACACTGCCGGGATTTTTTCTGGTCTCCGCAAATTGTAACCACTTTGTTCTTATTCCCCACGAATCTTATCTTTTAATACTTAGTAGAAACCAACATATCCCATTTATGGATAGTTGACCTCCCTAATATAACGTTATACTACGATGGAAAATCGACCACAAAAAAATTGACTCGTTCCGACTTAAATTCCTCCTTGGTGCCTAGCGTCATCCTGAGCTTAATGTAACCTTTGGGGTTAGTGTTTTCCCCATTGAACGCTATTAGCATTGTCTTGTTTGGCTTTAAGTCAACTTCATCAAGATTCATTTTCTTAAATGCACTCCACAACATTATGTCCGTGCAGCTGCCATTATCTACAAATATCCTTTTAACCCGACAATTAACCAATGTTCTGGTAATTACGAAGCCATCATCATGATCCGACACTACGTCTCTCATATCCTCCTCCGTGAAGTACAGTGAATGGGTCTTCGTCTTGTTGATTTTTTCTTTGAACTTAGGTTGTTCTCTCACTGAAAGAACCTCCTTCAAATACTTCCTTCTCTGGCTGGCAGTATCTCCTCCTCCTCCCAAAGCTCCACAGATGACATTACAATCGAACTCAGGTTCTGGAAATTCATCTCTATCATCCTTTTGTTTTTTCTTTTTTCTTCTTTATCATTCTCGTTTGGCCGAGCTTCATACTGACCCCCGCCTTTGCGGTTGTTCTTGCGACCTTGGGTCTTTATCACATACTGTCTTAGTCTGCCATTTTTTACAAACTTCTCAATCGCATCCCTCAAATCCTAGCATTGATCAGTGGTATGCCCTGGTCCATTATGGAATTCACATAATCGAGACTTATCTATCCCTGCCTTATTGTACAATGGAGGAGGTTAGTCTACCTTTTTCATCTCAGTTGAATCTACTTCTCGCTAGATTTATGACCAGGATGCGTTTAATGGGGTGTACTTTGCATATTTGGCCTCATACTTTCCTGGCCTAAACTTGGTATCCGGGTTTCTTCCTTGGTTGTGACCTTGTTGCTGCTCCCTGCCCCTTGGAGGTGGGTTTCTTCCTTCCTTCTCTTTGCCAACCGCATTGGCAATCTCCATTTGTTCTAGCTCAAGGAACTTTTTTGATTGAACCCTAAACTCCAACAGGGATTTCACTGGATCTTTGTAGATTGACTTTGCCAGTCGGGATGACCCATCCAACCTGGCAGCGATGAAATGCACATGCACTTTTTCTTCCAGCCCTTGCACCTGCAAGGCAGCTTCTTTGAAATGGTCTAGGTAACTCTGGAGTGTCTCACTAGGTTATTGTCTTATCTTCCCAAATGTGAATTCGGATTTGGGTTGTTTCTTACTAGTGGCAAAGTTCAACAGAAACTTCTGTCAAAAATCTTCAAAATTACGGATTGACAGCGGTGGCAGTGTATGGAACCATGTTTGCGCAGCCTCGGATAAAGTTGTAGCAAAAATCCGGGAAATAATGGGCTCATCAATTCCCCTCACACACATCTACATGTCAAACTCATCAATATGCACTTGTGGATCCTGACTTCCATCATATTTTAACAAGAAAACTCCATCAAAGTCTTCTAGATATGGAGCGTTGACAATTTCGTTAGTGAAGGAACTGTTGTTATGTTGCCCCCTAATATATTTTCTCCAGTACACTCCCCTGTCTATTCTTGGGCGAAGTGCAACTTCTCTAGCCGGGCTCACTATATCTCGGTCTTCCTCCACAATCAGGTTCTGAATCATCACTGCAGGTTCCTAAACACCAGGGCTCACAACCCGACTCGGGCTGTCTGATTTACTTCCGCGGTAGCAGTTTGGGGTGGAGCTACTGCTTGCATACGAGCCACATTTCCAATGTTGATTTGGATTAGTTTTGCATCTCGAGACTGGGCTGGACCTCCAGCATTTGCTCGAGATGAACCCCCTGTCTCCATCCGATTGATTGGTCCTCCAAAATCAGCCCAAGGCACACTTGTGTTGCCTCTTTGGTCTGCATGTCAATTTTGCTGTCCTCGATTTTCATTATACACTAGGTTCTCCATGCTGCTGAAACGTTGCTCTATAAGTCAGATACGCTGCTCTTTTTCCCACCTCAATGCAGCACTACGCTCCTCCATTTGTATTTCTAGGCTTCTGATATCCTTCTGTCTCTGCAAAGCGTACCTCCTTTCCATCTCATCCATTCGGGCCAGGATTGAATTGAGAACGTTGTCCATGAGACGCTCGTTGGGCTCTTGAACCATCTGAATTTGGTTCAGGCGGTGAGCATCTATCTGATCGGGTGGAACTCTGCGTGTCGTTGGAGCAAGAGTGAAGGCTGCATCTGAAACCTCTTCACTGACATGGACAACATCATAGTCCACCGGTTGAGGTGGTGCCATCTGAAACCTCCTCCAAAACAGAATTTGACAGTAAATCCCTCCTTACACCCGCATCAGAGCGTGGGTGTGCAGTCTGATTGTTGCTTCTCGTGTTTACCATCGGGAACGTGGGATTTGAAATTTAACGATCCCCACAGACAATGCCAATTGTTCTATTTTTATGAACAGGAATGTCTAGCCCAAAAGCTAGCAGGTTAATCTTGGATCAATAACTCTCTCTCCTAGGTATCTATGGAGGAAATACCCAGAACTAAGCAGATCACCGTGTACTTTGATACCGATGCAGCATTTAGCCAATGGACGTTATGAGTGTGCACAGTGACAACATATAATAAAGTTGAGAGAGAATGAACATACCTGTGAGCTACCTCTTATTTATAAGGGTGTTACCTCTAGGTCAATTGCTGTCATTTTGTGATTAGATAAGATATATCCTCTTGATTAGATAAGATATTCTAACCTCTTATTGTGTGGATTAAAATATCTATTTGTTGGGATCTTCTTCGACGACCGTTGCGCAAGTTGTTGCATGTTGTTGAGATTTTCCCAGATATTGTTGAGATTTTGAACTGATGAGTCCTTAACGGAACATTTTAATATGCCCATATATTGGGTTCATAACAATTTCATTAAAAAATTGCACTTTAATTAAATGACCTTATATTTTTTAAAAAAAAATAGTATTTGAATAATTTTTAATAATATTATTTAAAATAAAAAAGAATAGTTATTTTTATTTATAATTTTGAATTTTTATAATTTTTTTGTTAAGCGATGAAATATTTTAATTAACATTAAAAATAAACAAAGAAATAAACTTGTAACAGAATAAATAATGCAATAATTAATTGGTGAGGATAAAATAAAATAAAAATTAGTAGTTCATAAGCTAAAATACTCTATTTGCAAATAAAATAATTTTGATAAAAAAAAACTTATTATTAAGCTAGTTATATTAATTTATAAAAATCTAGATCCATTAATATTCTTGTTACTAAAAAAGTAAAAATCGGGCAAAACATACTTCCTAAAGCTAGCATGCCGTCTTCCAAATGGACAAGAAATCATAAGAGTTTTGGTTTATAATTTTGTTGTCTATTATCTGGTCTTTATAGTTACACATGCAGGAATGGGAATTGTTTGAAAAACTAGTGTACGCATCGTACTCCTGCTGATAAACTTTTTTGGCCGATCAAAAATAAAATGGGGGGGCATTGGGGGTGGGTGGGGGGGTTGTGATTTATGTTTCAACATTTTTATAAGAAAAAATTTATTAATAAGCAGAGTACACAAAAACCCGAATTCAACAATATTCTAATGTTAATCTATGCCCATGCATGTACCAGAATCGATTAAAGGCATATATGAAAGGGTCCACCAATTAAGCGTGGTGGAGTCTCCGCAAACTTATAATCTGGCAATTGGTAAAGCAATTCCATGGTTCGCTAGTAGTATTTGGTTAGTTTGTCCATATGCAAACAACTGCGATTACTTTACAAAGGAAAATAACGCATGAACATCATGTACCAGACACTTTGGAGAGGGATAGAGTCATAGAGATAGAAGTAAAGAAAAGTATATATATGATAAGTCATACAATGTGACAAGAAAGGATATAGAATAAAAAAATGTCAATTAGATACATATACTGTCCAAGTTTCCACATATCATCCGTACTCATTTATATATAAGCCTAATGTTTTCAGAATTGGACCCATCCTTGAATCGATAAAGATATTGATTTAAGGGTTAATTGTTTAATTGGGATTGAATTGATTCTAATAAAATATTTTTTTAATATTTTATTATAATATGTTAGTAATATTGAAGAAAAATAATATACAATACATAAATTAAATATAATAAAAAGTAAATTTCTCTTAAAAGTATTATAAATTATAATTTTTTTACAAAAAAATACCAAAACATCATTTTGAATTTTTAAAAAAAATATAGTTTAAAAGAAACCGGTTAACCCACCGCTTTTACTGATTTTTGACCGATTCAATGATTTTTAGTCGGTTTAAGAATGCATTGGTTTTTAGAAGTGTTAGAATCGATCATTTGCCTGATTCTCGGTCAAACCAACCAATTCGATCCGAGTTTAAAACAACAGTGTATAAAAAATGTTACTATATATTTGTATCATACATATTATATTTTCTACATCAGCTAGATATACTATCACATTCACAATACACAGCTATCCACACCCTCACGCACGCATGCACCTCCTAGTGTTTTATAGATTTATCATTTATCTTACAAAGATAATAGTGCTAATTGAAAGTTCGAAATGAAACAATCAATAGAAAGTATATCTCTTTAGTTATTTCTTGAACTGTGTATTGTATCTTGTGTTTATTATTATATGTGTGGATTAATTAACACTAGATTGTTTTAGTTTAAATTATGATTTATACAAAAAATCTTGCATTTTTTTATATTTTTAAAACTTATATTTTATATTTTCTATATTTACTGTTTCAAAATATTGTTTAAAGTATTAAAAAAAAACAAAATAAAACATAATCTGCAAGAATTAAAAATTAAAAAATAATTTTTCAAAGGACGAAAAAAATTATTAAATTATAAGAATTAAAAAATATTTAAGCCTTTTAAAAATATTTGTGATATTCTTATATTATGTTGTATGTATATATAGTTTTGTCTCCGGAGTGAATGAGTGATTGATATATACTTCATTATTGCAGTCTATTTCTTAATGTACGGAGTGGATAAATATTCTATGCGATAATATTCAGATCAAGTGCTTGCACACGCAAGATTCCATTTCCATATTCCATGCAAAAGCATGTAAAATCAAACAAAATTTAAACCCCCAAAATCCACATCAAACACACTCAACTATTTCCCATTACGAGTCTTAGGTCATCCATAATTGAATGACAGACACACCCAAAAAAAATTAATGTTCACGGCTTATTCTATTGAAAAAAAGGAAGAAAATAATTGAGTGCTATGTATTTGTTTTGCATGAGGAACACGACAGCGCACTTTGCTAAAGTAGGTTCACACGTATGCATGCAAATTGCCATCTTACATGAACCCTATTTTGTTATATGGTTTTAAAGTCGGTCAACACATTAATTTGAATCCATTACGGAACAATTTGATTTGGGTAGATGTATCCAATCTCTCTTTTACGGACCATAACCTTTGTGTCTAACTTGACTAGACGGTTGATTTACCTTAAAATAATTATGAAATGCTTTTTAAGCTCTTGTTTGTTGAGAATTTTTTTTTTCATCTTTGTTTCTAGTTCTTTTTGTGCTCTTCTCCATCTGGTAACGACGAGTTACAACCACGTACCATTTTGATCCTAAAAGTGAGTGCGCAGAGTAAGATAATGCAGAGTATTATTTTAAAACAATCACCTAATGTTTTTATGTTGATCAAGTTTGAACCCTAAACCAGTTATTTTATTAGACAAAAAATTTACTATTAATTAGATGATGGAGTACATGAGGTACCTCCGCCTTTTACATTTTTATGAAGATAAACTAATTAGGAAAAGGTTGTATGTACCAATACTCATAAAAATCCATAAAACATTTTCAAATATATTTCTAATTAAAATTCGATTTCAATCATATGATAATGCAGGGAATAAATAACTTTATTATGAATTCATTTTAAATAAGTGACGTTCTTACTTTTTTTACACTAATACACGTGCATTTTGTGTTTCATTTGTTTTAAGTAAAGTATGCATACCAAAGTTAGCCATCCATGTTTGTAGAATGATAATGAATTATTCGATGATTAATTAGAAAATACTAGCACATTATATAACTTTGAGTGCGTAATGTTTTTTCAGTTTTGAAGAAGGAATACTGAAATGAGACGTTAGATGCGCTTCATTGGATGCCATACAAATGCTCACATAAAAAGGAGAAACGTGACAAAGAATCTCTTTGGTCAATAATTTTCCCCCTTTTTAGTCTATGCATCTGTTTCTCTATCATACAGTACCTAAGGACCATTCAACAAGATGCAATTGGACATAGTTAATTATAAAAAAAGTGTTACTTATGCTTATTAATTGCTACGTAATATTCTTATTACAAAATTGGTTTTATTTTAAATAATAATAAGATCTAAGTAACATTCTTATTACAAAAAATGTTACTTCTGTTTCTATGTAACATTAATTATCTCATTGATATATAAAAGATGACGTTGTTGTGGATATGTTTTCTCTTATCCTATCTTTTAGTTTCTTTTTACACGTTTCATTTGGTGTTGGGGTTGATCTAGGAAAGTAATAAGAAGCTGTATAGGGGACCTCATGCGTTGATCAATTATGGAAAGAAGCTATAACTATAAGAAGGTTGTGGCATATGTTATAGTTCCCATTGGATATGTGGGGTCATCTTCTCAATTATTTTTCTTTGGTGTAAGATGTGTGTATTCAATTAATTAACTAATGATAATAAGGGCCAGGGAATCAAAATTTTGGGTTCATGGCTTATGATTGAGAACATGTGGGGGAACGTGAGGACTCTCAGAACAGCTAGTAATCTCAGTGCCTTTCCTTCTTTTCCCACGATCTGTTCATGAAGATCACTAAACTGATCTTCCAACACACACACACACAAGTAGAGAGAGAGAGAGAGAGAGGAGTAATATTTATAACAAGGACGTTATAAAAGTGAAAGCTGCAATACATATTTAGAGAAAACGAAAGAGAAAGAAGCACTATATATGTAGATAACCAAACTTGTGCATGTGGGTATCACCAATGAACAAGTTGAGTGAAATATTGCCCACGCAGACACACAAACATACAGAGACAGAGAGAGAGAGAGAGAGAGAGAGTACAATGATGGATTTATGGCTTGGAATTCCGAGCCCTAGAATTCCTTGTTTTTAATAAATTATAATATTTTTATTGATCTTCCTATTAATTTTTTATAAGCTTCCTATTAATATTTGTAATTGGTAAATAAAAATATTAAATAGATTTTTATATTAATAATCTAAAAGTTAACTGATGTTTTAACATTTAAATAATAAAAAATCAAATTGATTGATATTTTCAGTTTTCAATAAAATATCAAAATATATATTCTAATTTTATTCTCTGATAAATATTATTGTCTTGAAATATTTAATAATATATTTATTAAAATTAAGAAAGAGAATAAAAATAGTTTACAAAAATTGACTTATTTATTTTTTCTGAATCTGTATAAATAGCCTTAACCATCAATCAAAATAGAATGGGGGAGTATTAAATAATTTAATTTATATTCAACATTTTTCCATCAAATAATAAAAATTATAAAAAAGTTACTAAAATACAGCAAATGTATATTGGCAATTTTCTAATATTCTTTGATTCGGTACTAGATTTTATACTTCATTTCAGTTGGTCCATAGAATTTTCAGTACAATAGAATATTGAAATTTGATAAAGAGAATGATACCCGAATTTCTAAGTCGAAAATTTCGGGATCAACTTGTCCAAGTTCTAATCCCATAAGTCCACACACTCAACAGTGAGGAACTGCACTGGATATCACTGTTATAACAAACAAATATATACTTATAATATATAAGCTACTACTTACTGACTCGGGGACCGACCAACCGTGGGTGAGTGAGAGTGAGATTTTTTTATGTCTTTCCTGGTTTTGAATGTGCTTTATTCCTTCTTGGTAAGACCCTCCTTGGTCCTATCAAAAGCGAATCCAAACACCCTAACAAAGATTCCTTTCTTTCAGCGTGGCCAATCCCATTTTCAAATTTTATATGCACATAAAGTTCATTATATTTCTTTTACACAAATATTCTACACAGTACTAGTATATATTATGCTAATTAATAATATCTTTAGCAGTTAATTACAATATTATGGATGTTTCAAAGAAGTTTCTACGAGACTGATCTGCACTCTGCAGCCACCATTTTTATATTCCATGCATTCCATTGTTTTCAAGGATTAATTAATTAATATTACAGCATAGTATTAAAATAAATCCAACTTAACATCTTATAGTTGCTCCGACATGTTTGTTATAGCTAGTTATCACAAAAAAAGAAAAAAGAAAAAGCAAAATATAAGCTCGTTTGATGCTTCAGCATACATCAAATAAAGTATAAAATCCAGAAACCAATCCACCAGGCCACCACCATATATTCTCTGGGAGATTTTGCTATATATAGAAAACCAGCATACGAAGAACTCAGCTCAGCAAAAAACACAAGTTTTAATAAAGGCTTTGTTTATAAATATTATAAAGTAGTTGCTAAATGTATATTTATTTAATTTAATATTTATATTGTGTTTGTATATGCACTCAGGCCTATCTTTGGTTGGTTTGGTTATTTAGTAATTGAGTACGTTTTAATTTGATCGTCTGTGGATTGTTATTTATATGTATATAGCTTGAACTTATATCTCAATAAAAATTTACTTATACTAGAAACAATTATTTGTGCTATAGTTATCACATAATTAGTGGTAATAAAAAGTATCACATAATTATTTATACGAGTAAAAATTTTATTCTTGAAATATTTTATTATTCAAACTTGACTTGAAGCTCAATTAAAGTTAGAAGTTTTACATTTGACATTAAAACCTTGTAAATAATTCAAATGTGCCTGTGGGTATATGTGTAAGAGTTTGTTATTGCTCCCATAGTCCCACTTGTCAATATTAAACATGGTTTTATATACATTAGCTAAGTTTAAGCATTTTTTTTATAAATAAAACTTAAATTTCAAGTACTCAATAATGTATACCAGTCTTATCTACTTTCCGCTTTATTCTATTAATAGAAAAATTACCTTTATTTTATATTAAAAAGATGAATACTTATTTTTATGAGTATATTGAAATAATAATTTTCTTTGACAAAAAATGTCAATAAAAAATATAATTTATGAATTGTTTGATGATGGATTAATTAGTTTTTGTTAGTATAATAATGGAAATTAATTAAGCCACCCTATAGACATTGCAGATCTAAATTAATTATGATATGTTATATTATAATAAAAATCGATATATATTCAGTACAATAAATATTAGTATAATGCATCATATATTAAGTGTAAAATTATAATATGTATATATTAAAATATAGTTTAATTTTCATATACTAGATAAAATTTATAATTGTTTACAAAAATAGTCCTAGTATGTAACATTTTGTTAATTAATAATTGAAATTTCTGGTAGTTTAATCACGAAATGAACAAACAAATTAAAATGAATCTAGCATTTAGCAATTTTCTTAGCATTATTATAAAATTTCAAATAATAAGCTTTTCATCCCTGGCCTTAATTTGATCCTTGAAGGTAAGCTAGATGCGTTTACAATTACCTTTTTACCCTTAACCTTCATTTTGTGATCACAACTTTAATTTGTTTGACATGCCTCCTAATATGATTTAATAAGTTTAGATATAAAGTTTTGTTCTATATACATCTTATAGTCCTATAATAATTTATATTGTTATTGACATTTGCAGAAATAGATTTTTTTTATATACAAAATGAATATTTCTCTTTTAACATAAATTATTTTATATCTAAAATTAGGATTTGAATCCTAAACTACTTAGTTAGAAAACACACATGACTATTACTTATGCCAATAATTATTAAATATTATTTTGAAGTTTAATTTTAAATATAATAGATGAAAACTTATTAATGGTCTAAATTTGGAAGCAGCTAGAGAATGAAAAAGGAAAATGCAGTGAGATCCGCAGAAGAATGAAGCAGAGGGTGGTGTTGGATCAGGAACAGGAACAGGAACAGGAACAGGTGACTGAGTGAGTTGAGAAACATTAAAACAAATCAAAAGAAGAGAGGAGCAGGCTCGCATGCAATATGTATCTATTCTATCCTCGTTAAGAATGTCACGTTGAAAACCACAAATATCCATGCCTATGATGATATTGCTTGGTTTTTGCTTTTCAGCATGGAAGGGCGTGCAAGCAGATCCAGTAACTGCTACTGAGGTCCCTTCCCTCTCTCTTCTCTCCATACGGTCCAACTTACAGACTGACAAAACAGTCCTTTGTCCTCTCTTCTTTAAGGAAATATAGCAATAAGTGATTATATTTTTACTATCTAAAATCTTAAACACTTAAATGAATAATTTTTTATTTTATTTTTCTCTTCTTATCACATTATATTATTAATAATTCAATCAAATTAATAATTTATCTCTCCTTTTCTTTTCTCTCTCTCAAGTTGTAGACAACTTAAGATTGTTCCATAAACTTTTTTCTATAATAATAAGCAACTATGTTATATTTTCTTTAATCATTAGTATGTCCTATTCATCAATTTTTCTTATAACTAATATTCATTAAGAAATTTAATTGATAATTTTTAGTGAAATTTAATTGATAATTTTTAGTGAAATTTATCCTCTCAATCACATTTTTTCTTATACAGGACTCAAATCCAAGTTAAAAATGTTAGTTCAAAGAATTACTATTAAACGATCAAAATTCATTGGCCTAAATAGTTTAGTACTTAAACTTTTTTTAACTAAAATTTGATTAAAGATACTAGTTTATCTCAAAATAAATTTATTCGGTATAGAGAAAAATCAGTAATGTATCAAATAATAAGTCTTGGATACTTTCTAATTACACAAAAAAAGAATGATTCAATAAGTTTCTTTTACTAAAATTATACTAAGATGATTTTATATACCATAATGGGATGTGTTAATAAACTTTATTTTTATAAAACTTATGCTAATTAATTTTATTTATTTATTTTTGTTAAGAGATCACAAACATTTTTTATAAGATAATTTTATTCAAGTCAAGTAGAATCATTACGATTAGGAAAGTTTTTTCCTCATGCATGAAACCAAGGTCAGACCAACCATGAGTGAGATCAAAAGCAAAATTCAAGAGAAACATTTTACTTTAAATGGGATAATGATACAATAGGCATTTTTTTTTACCAATGTACATATAAGAACTTCTTGCCAACATATGAGGTCTCTTTCCATTATAAAAACTAATAGTAAATTACTTTTTTGTTGATGGATCTAAAACTTGAATTTTAGTTACTTTACCTTTGACTGGTCTTGTGTGAAACATAATTATTTTTTTTTGCTGGAAGTGAGATATCCTTACAGTCGGAAGTCATGGGACTAACTCTTGAGATGTTGAAGAATCGAATATCTGTCAGCATGCTTAAAGAGTCCAATCATTTACCAACTATGTTGGATCTTATTACTACATGAATCATAGTTGCATACCTAAAGTTTGAACTTTACACCAAATTAAGATAGATCAACATCAACATCAACATCAACATCAACAGCACCTTTAACCCAAATTAATTGGGGTCGGTGGTAGATGAACCCAATGATAAATCGAAAATAAAACAAAAGAGAGAAACAGAGTTAAAATAAAAGAATGGTGAGAGGAGAAGAGAAAAGAAGAATAAAAGAATTAAAACAGGGAACAACTGGAACATAGAACTACTAA
>PYAF01003792.1:122121-148085 GCA_007407185.1 Glycine tomentella
GAATGTCATCTAATCTAATTATGAGTTGTTATATAATTAAAAAATAATAAATGCTATAAATTTTATATGTTGAACAATTTCTAATTGCTTAATAAGAAAAATATTTACACAAATAATGTATCAAACTGAACTCTTTTTATTGATTTTATTTAAAGAAACTCTTAATCTTCATTAAAATAAAAATATAATGATTTTAAGAAAAAAGTATTTAATTAATAAATTTATTTTTTAATACGATTAGTAAATATTTTTAATAAATTTATTGAGATGTATAAAATTATGTGAATTTGATCTTTTCAATGCAACACAAATAAATTTATCAAATAAAAATATATATATTAGATCAATAATATTCTTTTGAAACGATGATTTTACTAATAATTTTTCATTCGTTAATCCCATGTACTACGCGTTTAGCGCGTAAGAATCTGCGAATTGGTCAGAATCTCCAGACATTCTATTACCATGTACCAGCTTGTGTCGCCGAGTTTGTGATTTTGTGGTAATAACAACGCATCAAATTAGAGATTGATAAAATCTTTGCGCTTTTTGACTCTGCTAGTTCGTGGGACAGAGACATATACATTCTTTTACAACGTTATGTTATGTTGCTTACTGCTCTATATTTTGGTTTACTATATATATATATATATATATATATATATATATATATATATATATATATATATATGGGAAGTGCTGTATTTAGAATTCATGTTTTTCCAAATAACGTTGGAAGATTGTATTTTCGATCAACCGATTGCAGTTGATTACATGCTTACTCCCCACTTAAACAAAGAAAAAGAAATGTACTACTTTCGTAAGTGCTGCATAATTGTACTATATACTGCTGTTTTTTTTATGAACATAATATTGTGAGGGAGTAACTATCGTGAAAAGTATTGAATAACTTTTATTGAAAATTGTGAACGTATATAAAATAAATATTTTTTCTAATAAATTTTATTTTATATTTAAAAATCAATTAAAATTCAAATCCTAAATTATTTAATTAAAAAACATAAATCATTATCACATTTATTAATTATATACAACTAATTGTTTGGTCAAATTAGTGGGAATATATTTGAGTGGAACATATGAAGGGTGAAATTTAACAGTACGTTTAACGAAGTTCAACATTTTTGGCACACCTAAAATACCATCAATGGCCATCATATGCATGGTGATGATGCTGATCTCGAAGATTACTATGTCAAGGTTTCAATGTTTGTGGTTCGGGGTGGCCATTTTTGTCTTCTTTTGATGCTCTTTCTCCGCGTCTCTGCCACCAAAACCGCAAAATAATTAGGCAAAGTTTACAACTTTACACAGTCCATTCTCTTCTTAATATTATATAAGTACATTCTACATATTATCACAAAATCATTTTCTCTCTCTCTCCCTCTCTCACCTGACCCAACGTTTGTCGTTGGTGAAATCAATTAGTACCAGTTAGAAAAGGACACTCTTGTTCACATGCAAAAATATTATCATTTTTTAATGATAGAACAAGTAACAGATTCTCTGTGAGAGTTGGAAGTCACTAAACTCAAGGAGGATTTGTTTAAGTATAGTATTCAAAATTTTATATATAAATTTTGGAAGCTATGAGATTTGAATCTCTATTGGGAATATATATTAATCATTCATGAATTATATATAACCGCTGCAATATCTTGAAGTACTAAATTTGTTCAGTGAAGGTATTTCTAGCTAGCTTTGACTGCGCAAGATGAAACATCAAAATCATTTTTTTCTAAAAAGAAAAAAAAAAAGAAAAACTAAACCCTCGTCTTTGATCAGTGAATCTATTTCTAGGTTTGGCTGCGCAAGATGAGACATCACCTCATATTTTCTATAAAAAAAACAAAAGAAATTAGAACAATGTTGTCTGGGTTTTGGAGAATTAATTGGAACTTCCCTAGAATATTCATCCTGTTCATGAATGGAATAGAAATTTCCAAAATTGGAATCGCACATTTGAAACAATATGACAAGCAACACCTTTTGAGTTTTTAGGAGGTCGTTAGAGTTTGTCCCAAACTGGGTTCTCTGAATAGTTCTGAAATTGGTTGGTCAAATAATTGCATGTGTATAATTAGCTTTATAGTAATCCTTAAAACCAAACAACGCTTATTTGAAATTGTTTCTATGGTTGTTGAACAAAGAGAGTATATAGGTTTGATATTAAAATCCTAGATTTACTATTTTAAATCCTTCGTTCACACTCCAAATATGGTAAAGAAAAGATGCATGCCATGTACATTAGTCAACAAATTAAGTACTTTAATTTGTGTTAGTTTAAGAAGTTCTTGCTACTCTCGCATCAAGTAAAATAAAAAGTCCAATGTAATATACTTAATTTATAGATTCTCCCACCTAATAAACTAATATTTTGGATTGGATTCGTTTATATGCTTCAGTCACAATAAATACTGATAGGTACTGATACTCTTAAAGGGGTAATAATGTTACAAATCTCTCATTAACTGGAATAAAAAGTTTAATTATAGTACGTACTTAAACATTAAACTTTCCTTGTGTGTTTAGAGAAGCTTACTACTATAGTAGTACTTAAACATTATATAAACTTTGCTTTCAATGCAGAACTTAAACATTATATAAACTTTCCTTTCAATGTAGGACTTAAACATTAAGGTTTTATCTGTGTGAGAAAGTAAACACTGTCCACAGTCCATGAAACAAAATAAAGCTTTCAAATTAAAGTTGCTATAATCTTGGATGATGAGAAAAGCGTTTAAAGAGTAAAAAATTAAACCAAACAAAACGAGAGAGAGAGAGAGAGAGAGAGAGAGAGAGAGAGAAAGGTGGTTTTACACTATGAATAAAATAACCACACTAAGTTGCAAGATAAATCTTTTTAGAGAATTATATTAAAAGGCATAATGGTATTAACATCAAGGAAAAGTTCCTATAGTCGTTAGAAGAACTTTCTAAAAGGAAAAAAAATAACCGAAAATCTAATTGTTAAAGGAAGAAAATCACACTTTTCCACTACAAAACATATATGAGGAATGTTTACAATGAGAAAGACAACCTATGTTTATTAATTCTTCTTTGACCATCACTCTTGCTTTACTATCCATTCGCAAGGAAATTCCAGAATCTCTAGAACAGTACAAACGAGCTCAATTTAACTATGTAACCAAATGATTCATGATTTTGATTAATTAAACTGATTGGCCAAATTTGATTCATATAAAACGTTCTGAGATCAATCATTCAGAATTAATCTACCATTTGGGGAATTTTCTATTGTCATTGCAGCACATTTTCCTCCAAATCGTTAATTGAGTGAAGATGAAACCTTTGTTAATTCAGCAATCTTCACCATTAGAAAAAGGACTATATTTTCCATGGATATATTTGTGGCAATCAAGTGGTACTGGAAACCAATGATACAAACATCATTGATAAGCTACTGCAATAATATTCATTCTTTTGAAAACTCATAATTTCACTATAGTAAACCTTCCCATACAAAGCAACCTAAACCTAATAATAAAAGGAAAGAGAAAAAGAAAAAGAAATAACAACAATATAAAGATTAAACATAGAAGAAGATCTAACATCCCTAGGGTTTTCATTTGATCTTAAAAAGAGAAGCCAAAGTACTTAACCATCCTCGAAGCTTTTTGGCGTGGGGCTAATTATAACCGAGGTGGTTGAAATTTTGTCAAAGGAAACAGAAGAACCAAAAGCCAGAAACTTCACAAAGAGAGAGCAGAGAAAATTCTATAGTGCGTTATTACTAGTAGTGGAAGAAGAACTGAAAGCAGAAAGATCAGTCCAAGCAGAAGTGGCACCACCACCACCACTCCAATATTGCTCATTTGTGTTAGGGTTATTATTGACCCCCAAGAACTGTCTAGGCAAACCAAGTTCCTGATGATGATGATGACGATTGTCTTCCATTTTCACAGAAGCAAGCTGAGACATAATCCCAGAAGTTGAAACCTTAATGGGAGTGCCACCATAGCCATCAGTGCCACTAGCACCTTCAAAAGGGTACAACCCATGTGATGAAGTAGCTTCCAAACCAGACAAGAAGGGAAATTGGTGAGTTTGTGGAACCCTCCATTGGTCCAAACCAGATAACATAGAACCACCACCACTCAAAGGGCCTCCTATATGGAAATTCAAGTCTCCTATTCCTCCCATTGGACCAGAAATTGCGCCATAGTTCAAGCCATAGCTTAACCCTATTTCTCCTCCACCACCACCAAGGTGGTGGTGGTCCCCAAGTTGATGCAATGGAGCCATGAACCTAAGAGACGGCGGCACCCCGGTGCCGCCACCAAGGCTGGCCACCAAGTCAGCAGAAGAGGAGCCACTGGTGGTGGAAGCGGAGCCGGCACTCGCGGTTTGGCGATCGGAGTTTGCCGGCGACCTGGTGTTGTTGTTGGAGCTTCCTCTGCTCCTCTTGTTCCTCCGACAGCCGCCGCCGACGGGGACATTCCTCAAGGCCCCGCCACGTGTCCAGTACCTTCTGCAGGCCTTGCAGAAGTGGCGGGGCTGAGAGAGGCTGTAGTTGTTGAAGTAGCAAAACTTTGTGTTGGTGGATTCACATCTTGGACACTTTTGTGGAGCCTCCTGTATGTTGGCCATCCTTGCCCTATCCGCCATCGAACCGGGCCTGATGGACCCGGCGGTAGTGCTACCGCCGAGTCCATTAGGTTGCGATGGTGGAGGCGGCGGTGGTTGTATTGGTGGTGGCAGAATAAGGTGGGAGCTGGCAGCAGTATTGTTGCCGTGCTGCTGGTGATTTGGTTGCTGCAGTAACATAAAGTTGAAGGAGGAAATTAAATCAAATATGCGGTATATTCAGGAGAAGGGGTATAAACAAAAGTGTAGGAAGAATATGTATCCTTTTGAATTTTGCCTTTTGGGCAAAGAAATTAAATGTGAAAGAACCAAATTGAAGAACCCTTCAAATTTTATTTTTACCTGTTGCTGCCAGTTGGCTGGATCAATATATGATGGGATAGAAGTATAAACCATGGTTCCTCTTGGAGCTTTCTCTTTTGTAAAGGTTGATGGTTTAATTTTTTTGGGAGCTAATAGTAGATAGAATCACATCAAACAGTTAGAAAGAGAGAGAGTGAGAGTGTGTGTGTGGTTGAGCTAAGCATAGAAGAGAGAAAGCAAAAGAAAGAAAGAAAGAAGAGAGGGGAAGAAGGGTTTGGGGAGAGGAGGGCAATGAGAAGCAAAAATAAAGGAGGTGCTTTTGAGTATTTATATATAATTTTTAGTTTCTTGTTCATTCCCCCGGATAGCACTCTTTTTGTTTTATTGCTTTTCAGGATTTTGAGAAGGCGATGTTTCTTAACCCATAAGCTTCTTATTGATGCCCTGAAAGTACTGTGCTTAGAAAAAAGAGATATTGTTAGTGCCTCTCTCTCTCCTCCTTCTGCATGAAAAAAGCTAAGTATTGAGCCTGATATGTCATGTTACAATAGAGAGAGAAGGGGAGTGTGTGCTGACAAGCCTAGCTATTCATGCTACCAATTTGATGTAGAATGGCCAAAGCTAACTTTAATTATGATTCTATTATAAAAATATATAATTAGTTTATTGGTGATTGGTGAATTAATGATAGATTATTGTAAAGAATAGTGTGGTTCATCATATGTTAAATTTTTTTTATTTATTTTTATATTGGGTTGAAGAGAAAAAAAGAAAAGGTGTCCATTTGTGCTTTAGTGTGTCCCGACCGAGTGAACCTTTTCTTGGTCAGGTCTGTTCCCTACCCCACTCCTCTCTTTCTTTTTGCATGGAAACATTCATCCTTGCATCTCACGCGCCACAACATGGGCACGAGTCAAACTGATATGTGGAACATGGCATAAGTTGGGTTACATAGTTACTTAGAGGGAATTGAAGAAGGGAAGGGACCCCTAAAGTAACTATTTACAAAGTGTTTCTCTGATGGATAATATATAATGATTGATCGAATGTTGTCCAAAGAAAAGAAACCACGTATAGTTAACTTGTTACAAAATTTGGGAAATGAATTGTGCAATATATGGATATGGATATGGATTACATGTACTTGAAATGTGTCAGCTTATCATGTTGCAAAAATAAGTGACTTTTGCTTAGGTATTATGGGTCCCTGATCGAAGGACGTTTGAAGCCCCCTTGACCTTTGCTTGGGATTTTTTCGTGACACCAAAATCTGGATATGGTCACATCATGCATATTGGGCTGCTATATGAAATTAAGAAAATAGGAATTGAGATTTTTACCCATGAAAAATATTTTATTCACTCAATTCAGTGTTAGAGTAACTCAGTTTGCAAAGCTTGTGTTGCAATTAATTTGGAAAAGAAATATGTTGTTAATATATATTTATTGGGAGTCTATGATGGTGGCAGAAGGCTCAGGCCTTTATGTTTTTTGAATTAGGGTTTTATATGCATTAATATATATATATATATATATATGTTATAATTGTTATCTTTATTGTAAAATTAATGCGTAAATCAATTGATACAATTTAAGTTTAATCAGATTTAAGTACATATTTGTGTTAAATACTCTATAGTAAATTTACCTAGTTAACAAAAATTATTTCTGATAGAAAATACGTGTGGTTGATAAAAAAAATTCCACTTTATTCTTTATATTTATATATTCAATTTATGATATAATGAATTATTTCTTCTCTATTTGTGGATTTTATTTTCTTAAGGATTGTTCACATTAAATATGTGTGTTCATTCTTCTTCTTCTTTTTTTTTTGTTGCCTATTCTTTTAGCTATGTGATGAGATTCGATTCACATAAAGATGAAAATTCTCCCACTTGGTCACTTCCATTTTTTTCTCGTATTATTAAACTGAAATTTCAATTCTAATTGAATAATAACGCATGCAGAAGAACAATATCTAAGTTTTGTCCTTTTAAAAATACAGTAGGCGAAAGTTCTCTTTACTCAATGAAAGTGATTTGTGCTCAAATAAATATATTTTTATCAATAAATATTAGATATTAGAATGTTAATTTTGTTTTACCGGAAGATTCGGATTCACAACTTCTCTCATTTTTTTTTTCCTTCACCATCTAATTAATCTTATATACCTCTTCAAATAAATTTTATATAACATTCTGTGTTATATAGCATTAATTTCATATAAAATGTTGTCTAACAAATGTGATTTCTTTATTTTAAAAAGATTGTGATTTCTAATAAATTTAACTTTTAAATAATAATAGTTTTTTATGTATCAATAAAGAATATCGGTAAAATTGTATCTTGGTGACTTGTTGGTCATGAGTTCTAATCTGGAAATCGTCTCTTTGCATATACAAGGGTAAGACGACATATAATATCTCTCTCTTACCTTCACATATCCAAGAGCTTCTGGACAATGGGGTATGTAACTTTTAATGAAGAAACATTATACTACTATTAGAGTTAGTCCCTTTAACCACAACAATTTCTAAGCCACTTACCGTTTACATCATACTGGGGGAGTAATCTAACATCCATCTTCCATGTCTTTATCAATTGTTTAGGAACTAAGTTCTTAAGCTTATTCTATATATATTTTTATCATGTTATTGATAAGGAGTATTTATTGATATATTTTGTGGATGATTAATCTCCTCCGTTGAAAAACCTGACTACTTATAATGGGGTTCTCCCCTCTCAATTACGTTTTTCCATCCACAAGACTTAAATTTGAAACCTTACTTACAGGGATTAAGTCCAATACCACTAAGACTAATGACTTGTTAATATTTTATTCTATATATTAATAATATTATATTAAATCCCTCAAACAAAAGTATATTATATTTGAGGGTAAATGACCACTTTGATCACCAAATGTATAAACCAGTGATAATTTAGTTCTTAAAAGAACATAAATTTTGATTTAGTCTCTAAATATGTAAAAGTGCAACAATTATGTCGTACGCATAACTACAACAAATTGATCCTGAACTATACAACTTAATATCAAATTGATCTTCAAAAGTACAACTTAATGTTAAATTAATCTTTAAATATCATAGCTTAATGACAAAATGGTCACAAAAATCGAACAACAAGACAAAGTTATCTAGTTTTTTACACATTCATGGACTAAATTAGTATCTTTGTTCTTTCAGAGACTAAATTGTCACTGATTTACACATTCAATGATAAAATGACCATTTGCCCTTATATTTGGAGTAAAAAATCTATAGGCTTCATATTTGAGGTCTCTTGGCCTACAATTTCCCAAGCCCACCTTGTTAAGTTAAAAGGCGTTTGTGTCTTACGACAAATCAATACCCTTAATTAATTATTTTGATTAGATGCGAATAGATATAAAGGTTAAAAGTTGCATTTATTGCTATGTCTAGTACATCTGCATCTGTATTATCAGACGATAGAAGAGACATGCTATGATCTGATACATCATTAAAATGATGACATTTAAGAATTCATTTATTGCTTTTTGTTTCAGATTTATTTTACGAAGATATTCTCCTAGGATCTGTCAAATCCTATGAAGAATAAATGAAGTTCAAAATTTGGTAGTTTCCAAACACCATCAAAAGACGTGCACTATTGGTGACAAACCTTCTCTAACTAAAAACCAAGTGGTTTTCTGTTGAAGTGATCAACATGAAAGCTCACAAGAGTGATTTTTCAATATGAAGGAGTATGTGCATTTAATGCAAGGATTAAATGCTCCAACGATCACAATCTTCATATGCGAACTCAAGTGAAGAAATTTATCCATTTAGAGATAATGGACACTTATTGAAGAAGACCTATATATACCAAAAGATTTGAAGACATGGATACGAACCTACATGCTTTCATTAAAATTCTTTTTTATGAAAAGCTTTATGCAAATTGTTTTATTGTTTGAAAAAACTCTCAAAACACCTTGAGAGAAAACACTAAGTGTTGAGTTTGTATGTTTGTAAGACGATTAAGAGTTCATCATTGTGCAAACAAACAACAAATCTTTTGATTTGTCTATAGCCAGCAGTGGCTAGATAAGACAAAGAATATTGGTTGTAATATGTTTAATGTAAAGCTTGAGTTGTAAGAGTCAAAATGACTAATACTTGTAACTTGTTGAAGTTAGTGGAAGTTGGTGGTTAGCCAAGAAATAGATATAGTCTTAGTGGTGGAGATGAACCAGTATAAATTTCAATGTCTTGTATGCTTTCATTTCTCTTATGCTTTAAACTGACCTGGTTTGAATTAGATTTTGTTTTGAAAACTTTGTTTGCTCTGCAAAATTTGTTTTCATTATTTGAAAGTGTTTTTGTGAAAATCTATTATCTATTTTACAAAGTTTCTCTTTAGATGGTAACTTTGTTTTTCACGAAATAGGCTTTAAAAATATAAAATCACAATTTAACCATGCTCCCTTCTTGTGATATTTTTCTTTACATTTTGGTATCAGAGCTCAACCTTTAAGGGTTGAGCACCTGATAGTGTCTAGATAAAAGTATCCTGATGGCAGATAAAAAACAATAGTCAATTCATTGCTGAGGGAGCATCCTTCACGAAACCGCCAGGCTTCATGGGAGAGGGCCATCCTTATTGGAAGGACAAAATGGAGATGTACATCAAGTCCACTTAATACAGACTCTGGCTGATCATCACAAATGGAGACATACCCATTCCTAGACCAGAAGCAAAATGGACAGACGCGGACCTTGCTTTAATGATGCTAAATAGAAAAGCTCAATATACTTTGACATGTGCTCTATCCAGGAATGAGTATAACAAGATATGCAACTGAAGACAACCAAAGAGATCTGTGACTCGCTAAGCATCAACTATGAAGGAATAAAAGATGTTCAACTGAGAAAAGTTTATACTTTGACAAGGCATTATGAGAACTTCTCCATGAAAGAAGAATAACATGTGGATGATATGTTTGGAAGACTTTAAATGGTCTTGATAGGAAACACCTTCACCAAAGCTCAGATAAATCTAAAGATCCTAGACAGATTTCCCAAGGTGGGAACCAAAAACAACAGCCATTCAAGAAGCTAGAAACCTGAAAACTCTAGCATGAAATGAGCTGTTGGGCATCCTAAGAGTTCATAAAGTCCATCTTCAGAATCGAGATCATCTTCCAAAGAAAGATTTCATCGCCCTCAAGTTTGGAGAGACTAACTCCAAAAGATAAGAGCTTTTCTAAAGCTCTTAAAGTGCAGATGGTTGAGTCTGATGGTTCAGACAATAGTTCTGGAGATTCCATAAATTAAAAGGTGTGCTTCTCATGTTTATAAATTTCAAATAGATGATGAAAAAGAAAAGGAAGTTTCAGCACTCCTCTAAAAGAAAGGACACAAGATTCAAAAAGAAATACAAGGAGGAAAACAATGAGATCATTTGCTTTGAATGTCAAAAACTTGGACATATGAAGATTGACTATCCCCAGCAGAAAAAGAAAAGATATTCTGGGGATAAGAAAAAGAAAAGTCTGATGATCACCTGAGACCACTCAGATAGTAAAAAGAGCAGTAATTTAGGCGATGAACAAGCCAACATCTGTTTGATGGGAGATACAAACTAAAAAATTGAGGTAAAAACTTGTCATGAATATGATATATCTTACCGTGCTTCATCAAATGGTGAAGAAGATATGTCGTATGATGTTCTTCTTTAGAATTATCATGATTTCTCTTTAGTGCAAAAAATATAAAGAAAGATATAAAACATTTATTTTTTAAAGCACTGAGCTAAAGAAATCAAATGAAGTTTTGGAAAAGAAAATCCAGACTCTGGAAAAGAGTTTGATAAATTCCAATAAGACAGAAAAATCCTCTATAATTGAAAAACTAAGAAAAGAAGTAACTTGTCTTACAAAAGGCTTTGGGAATTCTCGAGAAGCTCAAACACATTAACCATGCTTTTAAAATTCCATCAACATCCACATGATAAGTTTGGCTTAGGTCTGGAGAAGGGCATCATCCTCCAAGTCACATTCTGATTTAGACAAATGTGACTTTTGTGGTAAGTCTAGACACTCTAATTTCGGATGCATCCATAAGAAAAGCAAATGTTTGAGGGTACTAATACCAAAAAAAAATTTGGGTACCAAAATCTCATATTGTTCCTATTTCATATATCCTAGGTAGGAAAAGGCCAAGGTTTAAGCTAGTACCTGGATAGTGGCTACTCATGACACGTGATAGGGGAAAGGTCTATGTTCCTCGACCTAAATCCAATTAAAGGAGGAATTGTTGCTGTTGGAGCCATGGGCAAAGGGAAGATCACTGGCACAGGTAAAATTGGTATTCCTTCTCTAGCCTCCATAAACAACAAGTTATATGTTGAAGGACTAAAATATAATCTGCTGGGTATAAATCAATTTTGCAACAAGGTTATATTGTGTCTTTCATAAAAAATTAGTGCATAGTCAAGATAAAAGATGACAAGTCCTTTACTGCCAGATGACACAACAATCTGTATGAGATTGATTTAATATGTCTTAGCAAACAGAATGCAACGTGATTGCTATCCAAAGAAGATTAGAGATGGATTTGGCATAAAAAAAACTTGGGCATGTTAATTTGAAACATATTTAAAAATTATCCAAAAAGGATTTTGTAAAATGATTCTTTAAGATCTATTGGAAAACCCATCTTCTTTGTGAAACATGTCAACAAGGAAAACAAATCAAAACCTCTTTTAAATCTTAAGATGTTGTTTACACTTCTAGAATGTTACCACTGTTGCACATTGATCTATTGCGACCAACTAGAACGTTGAGTTTAGGAGGAAAGAAATATGACTTTGTCATAGTCGACGATTATTCAAGATATACATGGGTATAATTCCTTGCACATAAACATGAATCTTTCTAGGTCTTTGAGATATTTTGTAAGAGGGTTTAAAATGAAAAAAGTTTTTGTATCTCTTCCATTAGAAGTGACCATGGAACTGAGTTTGAGAATGTTGAGTTCAAATCATTCTGTGAGAAGAATGGTATTTTCCATAACTTCTCTTCACTGAGAACACCTTAACAAAATGAGGTAGTTAAAATGAAAAATATAACTTTGCAAGAAATGACTAGGACCATGCTTTACGAAAACTCACATCCTAAACACATATGGGCAGAAGCAGTAAAACACAACTTTCTATGTTCAAAACAAAATATTGATAAGATCATTGATAAAAAAGACTCCCTATGAACTATGGAGAGGAAAAATACCCAATATTTCATACTTTCATCCCTTCGGATGCGAGTGTTTCATTCTTAACACCAGAGATCAACTTGCAAAATTTTATTCAAAGGTGGACAAAGGAATCTTCCTAGGGTATTCTGATACTTCTAAAGCATATAGAGTATTTAACTCAAGAACTTTAGTAGTAGAAGACTCCATCCATGATAAGCTCAATGATGATCTAACGATTAATAGAAAACTATAAGATATTGAGGATGATTTTGTCGATATGTAGGTTCGTTTGTTGTACCAAAGGTAGATGAGGTCAAACAATCTAATGAAATCCTCCCTTAGACTGAGGAATCATCTGACCAACAACCTAAGATGAAGGACTAAAAGTTTGTTAACTACCACCTTTAAGATCATATCATTGGAGATCAGACTGACGTAGTCAGAACCAGATCATCATTTAAAGATCTTGGGTCTTATGCTCTTGTGTAACCTAAAATGATAGACGAAGAACATACAAATGATGACTGGATCATTGCAATGGATGAATAGCTTCATTAATTCACCAAGAATGATGTTTGGACACTTGTTCCCAAGCCAAAAAACAAGAGCATCATTGGAACAAGATAGGTGTTCAAAAAGAAACTGGATGAAGAAGGTAAGGTAGTAAAGAACAAAGCTAGGTTTTTAGCTCAAGGCTATGACTAGCAAGAAGGTATAGATTTCAAAGAAACTTTTGCTCTTGTTGCTAGACTTGAAGCTATAAGAATCATGCTTTATTTTGCTACTCATAAAAACATAAAGCTTTTCAAATGGATGTTAAAATTTGATTTTTAAGTGACTTTATTGAAGAGGAAGTGTATGTCAAACAACCTCCTAGTTTTTGAAGATTATACCCTTCCAGACCATGTTTTCAAACTTAAAAAGGCTAATCTGAAATAGTCACCTCGTGCTTCGTATGACAAATTGATTTTTTTAATTTATTTTAGAAAATGGTTTATGAAAGTCAAAGTAGATACAATTTTTTCATAACAGAAGTTGGAACTTATTTCATTATAGTTCAAATATATGTAGATGATATAATTTTTGGAGCTAATAATGAATCTCTGTTAAAGAATTTCTCTGAACTAATAAAGAGTGAATTTGAAATGAGTATGTTGGGAGAACTTAAGTTCTTTTTGGGGCTTCAAATCAAGAAGGACAACAAAGGTATATATATATATATATATATATATATATATCCATCAACAAAAATACACTAAAGAACTTCTGAAAAAGTTCAAGATGGAAGGTGCTAAACCAATGAAACACCTATGCATGCTTCCAATCCCTTAAGTAAAGACTGAAAATAATAGGAATACACACAATAACCAAGAGGGGGGGTGAATTGGTTTAAACTTGGCCTTTTAAAAAAAACTTTAGAAAATTAGAGTTATAAGATCTTAACCACAATTGAAACAAAAATGCTTCAAATCAATCAAACCACTCAGTCCAAGAAAACAATTGCTTAAAACAAAACTAGTTGAGTAATGTAGATATCACCAAGAACCACAGATCAAGATAGCAAGAAGAGATTAAGGAATAGAAAACAACACAAGAATTTATACTAGTTCACTTCTCAAGAGAAGCTACATCCACTTCTTCTAATCAACACTAGATTAGAGTTTCACTATTATCAAATTTCAATTCTTACAAGCTTTACAACAATCACTCTTTATCAAACCTAGATAAAGAACATAAATCTTAAACCCTATTAGATTCCTAATGATCAAGACATAGAGAACCCTTCTCTACTCTTCCCTCTAGAGAAACCTGTTGCGAAAATCGCACAATACGGCAAGTGCACCGATCATTTCAAGTAATAAATTAGGTAAGTGAGTATCGTTCTCCACAGGGATTGGGGTGAAGTTACAGAAATAAAGAATCTATGTGATTGAAAGTAAAAATAGAAAATGTTGAAAGGAATTGTTATGGTTGAATTGGTTGTTTGAATATCAAAAACAGAAATTAAGAATGTAAGATGCAGTAAATTAAATTAAGAAATTACCAATGGAAGAATAATTGTGGTCAGGCACAATCCCCTCTGATTATTACCTCTTTCACTTGATTGGTTTATTAAATTAATGTACACAAATGATAAATCTCTCCTAAATTCGTAAATCCTAAATTATTAGCGACTTAACCCTTTAATTCGATCGAGAACCCTAAGCCCTTAGCGATTCTGTCAAACTAAGCATTTAGAGAACATATCATAAGTGTTTCTTGTAATAATTGTTCAGAAAATAAGTCTTTCTAGATTAGTTAATCCCTAATTCCTTAGTGACTTAACCCTTTAACCTGAATCGAAAACCTAATTCCTTAGTGAAATCTATGAGTTTAAGCATTTAAAAGACCATATCATAATTTCTGCAGTCACGCATCCCTATCCCTAGGTGATGAACAACTGTTATTCTAAACAGGTCAGAAATTAGAACCCCAACGTCCCCATTGCGAATCCTAACCCTCAATACTCAATTGAAGTGATCAGTTCCAAATAAGAATAGAAAATAAGAATAGAATGGAATAAAACAATCAAAACATTAATATTCAATACCAGTCAAAGTTACAGAGGAGTTCACATCAGTTCATGGCCTTCCCACAATACAAGATTTAGCCTGCCATAGGCCTCAAGAACATCAAAGCAGTGGATGAATACATAGTTGTGCTGAAACCCTAGCTTTGATTCTTGATTTCCAGAGGTTTTGAGTGATGTTTGCAATGTAACATGTAATATGGAAGTATATATTCTTCAGTCCAAAGGCTTTTCTTTTATAGATAGATTTAATTAGAGTAACAAAGCCTAAACTATGCTCAAATTTGAAACATATAAATCTAAAACAGGCAACAAAATCTTCATGGCGTGACCCGCGCGCGATCCCGCGCTAATTGCGCGATCCTTTCGAATCAACGATGCTGATCGCGTGGACCTCCAAGCTAATCGCGTCGGGTCTTCAAGCTAAATGGCCTGAGATTGGAGTTCCTAGCGCTGATGGCGCGGCTCTGGCGCGATCCGCGCGGTAGCTTCGAATGACTGACGCTGATCGCGTTGTAATGGCACGACTAGCGCGGCTTGTTCGAGTCTGATGCTGGCTGTTTGGTACTTGGCGCGACTCGCGCGGGATCTGGCGCGATCCGCGTGAGTCCTTGCATCTTGTTTTCTTCTTTCTTTGGCCTTGATTCTCCTCTTTTAAGCCTGAAACTGTTCAAATAGTAATGAATTGAATTGAAAACAAAAAAAATGATAAACTAACCTATTTCTAATCTATTTTCCTAATTATTTAACTAAATTATATTCTAAATTAGTCTAAAACTAAGATGTGTTTGCAACACATTAAACAATTCCCAGATTTGAAAGTTGCTATCCCCAGCAACAGAAAGAATTCAAGACTAAGCAAAATCAATAATCAAACACAAACCACATATTACAATCCTAGAATCATCACGCTATGTATGATCAAATTCACATCAAAGCTTTCCATGGTACTTTCAATGCTGTCAATTCATGAGAGTTTACTTGAGTATTCCTCACAAAAGTTTTGTTTAATCCACTCATTTACTCAAGTGTATAAGGTTATGATGATTCTCTTACTCAACAAAGTCACAGTACTACCATAAGCTTGAAAATATTCTAAACAATTGTAAGCATGACTTGATCAAAAGGTCTTTCCGGCTTGTAACGTGGCTGGGCTAAGGGTAGGAAATTCTTTGGATAAGTAGCTTAATGAGAGGCTAGATCCAGTCCCTTAAGTCCACAACATGCTCCTTGTCTTCTTTTTCCAAACCTGGTACTTTATTCATCCATTTATTCTAAAGTAAAACAAAACAATAACTTATTTTTGAATTTTTGGATTTTTTTTAAATAAAGCAAAACATTAACAAAATTAAAGATTACTGCAGCTTCTCAAATATTCCAGTTGACGAACTTCTTGTCTTCCAATTTGGACCATGCTTGTTTCTTCTTGTTCTTCACAACCAATTGAATTCACTAGTGTTTCTTTTGATGGATGTTTCCTTGTTTTTCTGCTGTCATGGACCTATAACAAACCTTTTCTAGCCTCAGGGGGTTGGTCAATTGGATGTGGCTCTGATTTAGGTAGTTGAAATGAAAGGCTTAAGCTCAAATGAGGTGCAATTGGAAAATAATTGATTGGTGAGTCAATTTGGCCCTAGTTTCAGAAGAAAAAATTTGCCTTAATCATATCAAGTCACACCTGCATCCAGAGAAACATTTCAAGTTCTAGAGTACAATGAAATTGGAGTCTCTTGGAAAGAAGACATTACTGCTGTTTGGCTCAAATCCTTACAGGTGTTTATACTCAAGTCGATCTCAGCTGACTGCATTTCAAGCATCATTTCAACCTCAACATGCATTTCACATATCAACAATCAAATTCCATTCATGCATCATGCCGTCAATGCTATGTCTCATTTCATCAAGCTTTTATCAAAGAAATCCATCCATTACTGTGTTCATTCACTTTTAATTCTAAAAAATTTGATGTGCTGCTTATTTTTTGAAAAATTTTGACAAGATTTTGTTAGACGTCGTCTGTTCTTTGATTGTGATTTGTGAAATAATGCGTAACCATTCCCAGATTTATATGTTGCTATCCCCAGTAACCACAAATAAGGTCATGGTGGTTTGGAAAATTGAAGCATTATTTGGAAAATTGATTTCAACTCAACATTGATCTAAACAGTTTTTATTTGCGAAAGATAAATCAAGTAAAACTGGACTATATATATAAATATGCAGTAGTGTAAAGTGCAAAATGTATGAAAATGTCAAGTGCAGAATCCAAAATAAACATAAAAACCTGAAAACATAAAATAATATAAAACAGAAACTAAAGAAATGTCCTGATCACTCCTTTTCCTCTCCTCTCTCTACAACAACTGCAGCATCTGTAGGTGTAGGCTCCTGAGTGGGTAGCTCTACAGCTGCAGCATTTGCATCTGAGGGAATAGGGGGATCTGCTGGTGATGCTGGTGAAATCTGGTATTCTGCTGGAGGGATGCCCAAGTGTCTGCAAATAGCTCCTAGCATGCTGGTCTGCTGAGCTAACTGTGTCCGGACGAGCTCCTGGAAAGCCAAATAATTGGGAGAGTCCGTATAGAATGGCTCATGTCCAAGAGTAGAGGAAGAAGGTGCTGGAACTGGTGGTGGTGGTGCATCTACTGGTGGCTGGACTGGCTGTGGGACATCTGGTGCTGGTGCTGCCCTAGGACTGCGGGTGGCGAGCTCCTCAGGTTTGAGCTTAGAAGCTCGGAGAACTTGCTCATCAGCTGCGGCTGCCATGGTGTCCAAGTAAGTCTTGTGACTCATAAGTGAGGAGATCGGGACATCCATGGGTCGTCATCCACAATTTCTACCCCCGCTTGGCGGCATAACTGTAGAATAAGGGAAGGGTATGCCAGCCAGGACTTGCTGCTAGCGTCCTGTATCATGTGAAGAATCCTGTCAGAGAGAAGGTTAGAGATGAGAAGGTTACCATCATCTCTGAGTGTGTAAAGCAGGATCGCTCTCTCTACATTCACATCAGTCATATTAATGGAGGGTATGACTGTGTGATTTACGAACTGATGCCAGAAAGCTGCATCCCCAATCAAATCATGCTTCCGCATCTTCTCTGGGATATAGTCCAGCCCAGATTTAGGCTTCCAAGCAGTGTATAAACCTGTGATAGCCCTTCTGATAGTGGTGGCCAGCTGAGGAACTTCATCCCTATACATTTTGGTTAATGCGTCTGGCTGCATGCGAAAGAATAAATCATGGAATTCACAACCCTCAAATGGGTCATACTGGGTGTCCAATAGATGCTCTATAGCTTTGTCATCAAAAGAAACCTGGACACCCCTCACCCAAGACATCTTGGTCCTGTATACGGTGTCTGGATCAACATTCGCCAAAAACTCCTTCAATATCATGCTGGAGCTAGGCTCTGGAAAAGTGACAAGCCTCTGCCACTGGTGTCTGAGAATCACTGCCCTCACCGGGTTGTCCTCTGGTAGCGTGTCCCAAAGAATCTTCTTTTCTAATATAATCTTCTTCTGTAAATACCAAGTATCGAATTTCTCTTGGCACTCTGCTGTCCGGAAGCGAATCTCATCGAAATCTGCTACCCTAGCTCTTTTTGTGCCTCCTCCAGCAGTGGCTTTCTTCTTGCCCTTTGCTATTTGTTTACCCTGAAATTTAGAAAAATTCAAATATATATGCATGGTTAAGTAAGTGTAATTCCCAGATTTGTGTCCCTCCTTGGGCCAGATCATCAAAATTTAATGGGTAACGCACTATGCATCAGTGAATGATATCCCTAAAATTCAAGGTATAATGTAAATTTAGCATCAATAGCATGGTGAAGCAGTTTAAGTTTCCAGTCAACATTTGTCAACAGCAGACACACTCAGATGGGTTCAATTCAGTTTGTTTACAAGGGTCCTTAATTCCCAGATTTATTTCATTATTTAGATCGCACTCAACACTAAACAGAGGGAAAATTAAGCAAGAAGTGTTGGCTAATCAATTTGGGTACCTGCAGTTGAAATTATATGCAAAAGGTACTATGAACAAGTATATTTCAGCAGGGATATTCAATTGGGATTCCCAGATTTAGAATATGGAGCAACATTATATGGGTTCAAGTAGTTCTCATGTCAATACAAAGGGATCACTTTATTCAATTCAGTTTATTTTCAATCAATGCATGGGTCTTCCATTCCCAGATTTAGGTGGTTACAAGTCACTAGAAATAGACATTTAATTTAAGTGCATCATGATATAGTTGTAATCCCTCATCAAAAGATAGATCCAATCCAGCCCCATGTTTTGGTTCATGTTTTTGTCTTTTAAATTTAGGAATCCCAAGCTATATTCAACCATTCCCAGATTTTGATCTTGGCCATGTTCCAATTAGTTGGTTGAAAATGAATACTTGACAAAGCAAGCATGGATGCCATAGCAGTTATCTTGGTAACACAAGAACCTTAAGTATAATTTATGGAAAACAAAGTCCCAATTACATAACTGGAATCAAACACATGTATCTGGTCTTTATTCGTATCACAACATTCAAATCAGGGAAGGACCTAATGCTTATTCTAGCAATAAATCAAAGATTGCCCCATTGTACTCCAATTTCTCATTGAGGCATTTTATCAAACATGTTATGGGCACTTAACCAAATCAACATACTATGCCTATTTTGAACCCATCAATATCCTAAATGAACAGAATCAATGGCAATAAAGCATAGATTAAAGAATGAACAATTGACACAACAGTTATTTTCTACCCTAAGGTTTTCAAAGAACAACATAAAAAAACAGAGTGTGAATGCCTCAGGTAGTGAGCATTTGGGTTTCCAATGTTTGTGACTCTACCATTGTACCTACATACCAGTTAATGTTCAGAACATACCTTATCTCCTGCCATGGTGGAATTGATTTCCTTAGTTGCAGAATGAAATGATATTATGAGGAAATAAGAGTGAGAGAATACGAGAGGAAGATAGAATGAGGATGAGGATGAGGGAGAATGTTTGTGCTTTTAAAGAGGGATACTGGTGAGTGAGGTTGGTTATGGTAAGTGCTGGGTCTAGGGCGAAATTGAAGGAGTAGTTTTGGAAGAGGAAGAGAGTGAGGCACGAAGAGGAATGATTCAAATTAAAAACTGTTCTCGCGACCTCGCACGGATCGCGCGAATAGCGGCGCGGATCGTGCCATCAGTTACTGAAAAGGTTTTTAGTTCGACTTCTTTGCGCGATTAGCGCGGCCTCTCACGCGATCCACGTGGATTGGCACTGAAGAACCTTTTTGGCTCGAAAACCTGGCGCTGACGGCGCCGAGTGCCACGCGATTAGCGTGGGATCTTAAGTTCCAGGTTTTTAATTCAAATTCTTGGTGCGTGTCGCGCCACCCCCACGCAATCAGCGTGGTTCTTGACAGGCAGATTTGAATAATTGGCGCTGATGGCGCCGTTCTTCACGCCAGTAGCGTGAAATTAAGCAGATCAAACCTCAGTGTTGAGCATTTCGCGCTGACCGCGCGGGTTTCATGCGATCCGCGTGGGTTGGCCGCGTATACGGCGTGGATAGCGCCATATATGACGCGAATCGCGCCACACCTTTTGATAATTCCTTCTCTTTCTCTTTTTTGCTTTTTAATTGCTACTCATAACTAAAGTTAATAGACTTAATAAAAGGACGATAATTGAATAAAACTAACCTAATGCTAAGGCTATTAGAATCTAGAAAGGAATTAAACTATCTAAATATGCATGGATGATGACTTATGAGTCTGAGCAAAGGAATTTGAACTCTTAACTACTAATGTATAGACCTAATTACTTATTATGTAGAATATCAATCCTAAAAGTGTCAAATTTAAAACAGAACTTAGAAATATCTATGTACATCAAAAGTTTGCTCGTTTAACGTCTTAAGCTAGACGCTTACTACCTTTCAATCTTCAGTGGCATTGAGTGGAATAGAACTTGAATTTCTGTCCACTTCGCCTCCAAAATAATGCTTTAAATGATAACCGTTTACCTTAAAAGCTTTGTCACTATCCAAAGATGAGATTGCCACTGTGCCATAGGGAAAAACCTCTCGTACAAGGAATGGTCCAGACCAACGTGATTTCAATTTACCTGGGAAGAGTCGCAGGCGAGAGTTATATAACAACACTTGTTGGCCAAGGACAAACTCTTTTGGACGAATTTGGTTGTCATGCCACTTCTTTGTCTTTTCTTTGTAGATTCGGGCATTCTCAAATGCAGCTAACCTGAACTCATCTAATTCATTCAACTGAAGCAATCACTTTTCATTAGCTTTTGTTAGTTCAAAATTCAAAAACTTGGTTGCCCAAATTGCTTTATGTTCAAGTTCAATAGGAAGATGGCAAGCCTTACCATAGACAAGCTGAAAGGGAGACATACCTATAGGAGTTTTAAATGCAGTCCTGTATGCCCATAAAGCATCATCCAGCTTTTTAGACCAGTCCTTTCTTAACGTTCCAACAGTTTTCTCAAGTATTCTCTTCAATTCTCTGTTGGAAATCTCTACTTGGCCACTTGTTTGAGGATGATATGGGGTTGCCACTTTGTGCTTGACTCCATACTTTGATAACACGCTGTCAAATTGCTTGTTACAAAAGTGAGTTCCTCCATCACTTATGATGGCTCT
Organism: Glycine tomentella; assembly: GCA_007407185.1. Taxonomy (NCBI): domain Eukaryota; kingdom Viridiplantae; phylum Streptophyta; class Magnoliopsida; order Fabales; family Fabaceae; genus Glycine; species Glycine tomentella. The sequence continues at coordinate 143,510 of PYAF01003792.1, forward strand.
TGGTACTCCAAATCTGGTGAAAATATTCTTCCTTAAGAATGAGATTACCACCTTGGCATCATTGGTAGGTAAAGCTGTTGCCTTAACCCACTTGGAAACATAATCTACAGCAACCAAGATGTATTGATTGGAGAATGACTTAGGGAAAGGTCCCATGAAATCAATGCCCCATACATCGAATAGCTCAACTTCTTGGATGTTGTTGAGTGGCATCTCATCTTTGAGCGAAACATTTCCTGTCCTTTGACAGCTATCACACTGCATCACAAAGTTTTTAGAATCCTTGAATAATGTTGGCCAGTAATAGCCACATTGTAGCACTTTGTGTGTAGTCCTATTTGCTACAAAATGGCCTCCATAGTTGGAGGAATGACAATGCCACAGAATATCCGGCACGTCACTTTCAGCTACACATCTGTGGATAACATTGTCAGTGCATTGAAAATATAAGTAAGGGTTATCCCAGAAATACCTTCTTGCATCATGCAGAAATTTCTTCCTCTGCTGCCAATTGAATTCTTCAGGAATGATTCCAGCAGCTTTGTAGTTGGTCATGTTTGCAAACCATGGACTGAGTTGCACAGTAAGCACTTGCTCATCAGGGAAAGTTTCATTGATTTCCATCTCTGGTCCATCTTGCAAGTCTTTCTCCTAAATCCTAGACAAGTGGTCTGCAACCTTGTTTTCAACTCCAGCCTTGTCTCTTATTTCCAGATCGAATTCCTGCAGCAATAACATCCAACGCAGCAAGCCTGGTTTTGCATCTTGCTTGTGCAGCAGAAATTTAAGAGCTGCATGGTCAGTATAAACAATTACTTTTGACCCTACTAAGTATGATCTAAACTTATCAAGGGCATAAACAACAGCTAGCATCTCTTTTTCAGTTGTGGCATAATTTACTTGTGCCTCATTTAGGATTTTACTAGCATAATAAATAACATGCAAGCGCTTTTCTTTCCTCTGTCCTAAAACTGCACCTATTGCATGATCACTAGCATCACACATCAATTCAAAAGGCAAACTCCAATCTGGAGCAATTAAAATAGGTGCAGTGGTGAGTTTGTGCTTCAAGGTGTTGAATGCACTAAGACAAGCATCGTCAAATGTGAACTCAGTGTCTTTCTCCAACAATTGGCTTTAATGGCTTTGAGATCTTAGAGAAATCCTTGATGAATCTTCGGTAAAAACCTGCATGGCCTAAGAAGCTGCGAACACCACTCACATTATTAGGAGAAGGCAATTTCTCAATCAATAACAATTTAGCTCTATCAACCTCTATGCCCATTTTAGATATTTTGTGGCCTAGCACTATACCTTCCCTTACCATGAAATGACATTTCTCCCAGTTTAAAACCAAGTTTGTCTCTTGACATCTTTTTAAGACTTTAGCTAAATTAGTTAAACATGAATTAAAGCAAGGGCCAAAAATAGAAAAATCATCCATAAATACCTCAAGCCCTCTTTCTACCATGTCAGAGAAAATTGAAAGCATGCATCTCTGGAAGGTTGCCAGTGCATTACACAACCCAAATGGCATTCTCCTATAAGCAAACACTCCAAATGGACATGTGAAGGCTGTCTTCTCTTGGTCTTCCGGTGCCACTGGGATTTGGTTATACCCAGAGTAACCATCAAGGAAGCAATAGTAGTCATGACCAGCCAAGCGTTCAAGCATTTGGTCCATGAAAGAGAGTGGAAAATGGTCTTTTCTAGTTGCATCGTTAAGCCTTTGGTAATCAACACACATTCTCCAGCCTGTGATGGTTCTTGAGGCAATCAAGTCATTATTGTCATTTTGAATGACCGTCATGCCTCCCTTCTTTGGAACAGTTTGTACTGGACTTACCCAAGGTGTGTCTGAAATTGGATATATCATACCTGCATCCAAAAGCTTAACAACTTCTTTTCTTACCACTTCTTTCATTGTGGGATTGAGCCTTCTTTGTGGCTGCCTTACCGGTTTAACATCAGTTTCCATTAATATTTTATGAGTACAAAAAGAGGGATTTATACCTTTAAGGACTGAAATAAACCAGCCTATGGCTGACTTGTGCTCCTTAAGTACTTTGAGCAGTTTTTCTTCCTCAAACCATTCCAGCCCTTTGTTGATTATGACTGGATAAGTTTCATTCTCACCTAGGAAGACATATTTCAAATGTTCCGGTAGTTCTTTCAATTCAACCTTAGGTGCTCCGATTGGGATGTCATCTTCCTTCATCTCTAGTTCCTCTAGCACCGGTTCTGTTGTATTTTCTATAGCTGCACGACTGGATTCTGCAGCAGATATTGCTGCTGCACTTGCTGTCTCCTCTGCTGCATATTTTCCTGCACAGTCTGGATGTATAGCTGCTACTGTTTCTTCTTCTGCTGCATATTTTTCTGCATAATCTGCTACTGCAGCAATTTCTGCTTGATCCTCAGTTTTAGTTGCTTTTAAACCTGCTGTAATACCTGCACAAATAACATTATCCAACACATCTAGCCTAAAACAATCATGTTCATCAGCTGGATGTTTCATGGCATCAAATACACTGAATACAACAGATTCATCATTCAGTCTTAACTTAAGCTTTCCTTGCTCTACATCTATTAAAGCCCTAGCAGTGGCTAGGAAAGATCTCCCTAATAGCAGAGGAATTTCACTTTCTCCATCCATGTCTAACACAATAAAATCTGCAGGAAATATAAATTTGTCTACCTTTACTAAAACATCCTCAATCACCCCTGAGGGTGTTCTTAGAGATCTATCTGCTAATTGCAAGGATACTCTAGTTGGTTTAAGTTCAGATATGCCTAGGGACTTACACATAGACAATGGCATTAAATTTATACTAGCCCCTAAATCACAAAGTGCTCTCCCTACATTAATGTTTCCTATGGCTATAGGGATGTTAAAACTTCCAGGATCTTTCAATTTGGGTGGAAGCTTCCTTTGATAGTTATTTCCAGCAGAAAAATTGTTATTCCTCTGATAGGACTGCTGCTGATATGGTTGTTGCTGCCTTTAATCATTCCAAATGCCATTCACCTGCACAGGGTCAGCACCAACAAGAATAGGGTAAACATTAGACTCATGCTCACCTTGACAGTACTCACAGATTACACGTGGTTGGCTAGTTGCCACTTGTGCTGCAGAAACTTGCAGTCTATCAATCTTTTCAGTCAATTTGGCTAGTTGTTGTGCCAAAATTTTCTGCTCTGCAAGCATTGCATCATTAGTGGACAACTGAATTGGTTCTCTCTTTGGCTGATGTGCTATGCTTTCATTTTCATTATGAGCCAAAGAATTAATAAGCTCATATGTCTGAGCTGCTGTTTTAGACCTTATAGTATCCCCTGCTGCAACATTAACAATCATACGAGTGTCAGGAGTCATACCATTAAAGAATATCCGTACTTGCTTACCTACAGGCATATCATATTGTGGACACCTCCTAATCAACTCTTGGAATCTATTCCAAGCAGCACAAAGGGATTCTCTTCCATTCTAAGTGAAATTGGTGATTTCATTCACCAACCGATTATATTTATCCATGGAAAAGTATTCTGCAAAGAACTTTGAGACTAAGTCCTCCCAAGTTGAGATGCTATTTGATGTTTGACGGTTCAGCCATCTCAATGCATTTCCCTTAACAGCAAAAGGGAATAAGCTTAATCTCACTGCATCATCTGAGACCCCTTGGTGTCTAATAGTATCACAGATTTTGAGAAATCTGTCAATGAAGTCATGTGGGTCTTCAAAGTCCTCTCCTCTAAATTGACTGCGTTCCACCAATGCTATCAATGAAGGGTTTATATCAAAGTGATTAGCTTGTATTGGTGGCCTCACAATACTGGAGTTAGGTCTTGTGAACATAGGAGCCAGAATATCCTCCATTAGTTCATCTTCCGGTCTCCGTCTCGGCTGATTAGGTTGTTCTTCAGCCATCTCTTCTTCAGACTCTAATTCAGAAAGTGAATCAAAGTCAAATTTTTCAGCTTCTCTCCTTCTTTGTCTAGCTAGTCTCCTTTGGATTGTTCTTTCTATTTCTGGGTCAAATAGTAAATCCTCAGAACTAACTGAACCTCGCATAAAACTTAGAGAAGCGATTAGTAAAAAAAATTCCAATCACAAGATTAAAATTACTGTAAAATCCGTTAACCAATCCCCGACAACGACGCCAAAAACTTGTTGCGAAAATCGCACAATACGGCAAGTGCACTGATCGTTTCAAGTAATAAATTAGGTAAGTGAGTATCGTTCTCCACAGGGATTGGGGTGAAGTTACAGAAATAAAGAATCTATGTGATTGAAAGTAAAAATAGAAAATGTTGAAAGGAATTGTTATGGTTGAATTGGTTGTTTGAATATCAAAAACAGAAATTAAGAATGTAAGGTGCAGTAAATTAAATTAAGAAATTACCAATGGAAGAATAATTGTGGTCAGGCACAATCCCCTCTGATTATTACCTCTTTCACTTGATTGGTTTATTAAATTAATGTACACAAATGATAAATCTCTCCTAAATTCGTAAATCCTAAATTATTAGCGACTTAACCCTTTAATTCGATCGAGAACCCTAAGCCCTTAGCGAT
>PYAF01003792.1:164522-180072 GCA_007407185.1 Glycine tomentella
TTCCGGATATCAAAGCAAGCAAAGAAGGCTTATATAGCAAGTATGGGAGGTGCAACAAGCATTTCAGGCCCAGAAACCGACATGGCCCAAAGCTTTCTTCAACATTAAGACTTTAACTCGCCCAGGCGACCAACCATAGTGTATTTTGCTCGCCCGGGCGAGCTACAAGTTCCAAAAAGATATGTTAAGCTGGCCCAGGTGACCAAAACATGAAGAAAATGGTGGCCTGGGCGAGTGAAGATGGCAGGAGGCAAAAACCTATAAATAGGCCACGAAAATAGAGAGGAAGGCATGCATTTTGCTTTCTTTTCTTGCCTTTGCTTATTCTTTAGCTTAGGAAAGTTAAATATTAGTAAGTAGGTAGGTTAGGAAAGTGAGAGAAGTGAGGATTAGTGTGGAGACTCTGCCGGAGAGAAGCGGTGATGGGGCCCTTCAGCAATTCTTTCCGTGAGGAGGTTCTCTCCACTATAAGTAGTTAGCTTCTCTGAGGTTGGATGTAATCTTCTTAACCCTATATCTCTTTTAATATTTATGCATGAATCATTCTATTTCTTATTGGTAATTTCATTCTGCGCTTAATGCTTGATTCTACTTGATCACTAGTATCATGACCTTAAATCCTAAGTGAGACTGGAAAAAATCTTAGGGTTTGAACTAAATGAATTTACTCATTACGTTACATTGCTAGGAATAGGGTATAACGTTCTGATTGCATAAAGCACGCGATTATAAATCTTAATGCTGGGATATTTACTTAAATATGCGAGGGATCGATATTCGGTAGATATTCTCAGAACTTGAATGCAAGGAATCGATTCAAGGTAACATAGTGTGCATCAATAAGAATAGACGATGATTTATGCATGGTAATATTAATTGAATATAGAATGTTAACAATGATGAAATCCAATCCCACTTTCTCACAAATATATTTCATTTTCATTAAGTTTAGTTATTTTACTTGCACCACCAAATGAAATTCTGCTCAACCTACTTGTACATAACTATTGAACTATTTAATTCTATTTGGATTAACTGAGTAAGCTCAAGTCCCTGTGGAGATGATCTTATAAATTTTGAAACTTACAACGACAAAACGGTACGCTTGCCGTAAAAATACCTAACAGCAAATTAAGGAAAGATGTCACCTAATATGTGGAAGATGTGAAAGTTTGAAAAAAATTTCTCTGTAGTATTAACATTCGTTCATAATCATTTGCAGTGATCCATTGCACCCAATATAAAATGATATCTCCAAATAAGGATCCAAATGGTGATGAAACTTAGAGGTTTTCTAAAGCTTTCTTAATGAAAATTGTATTGTAAAATATAAGAGAAAAAATGTCACACATGAAGTCCTTTGAAAAGCTCATTTTTATGGCCTAAGAACATATATAATCGATTGTCCCCTAGAAATAGTTGACTAAATTGTTCTTCACATCACTTGGGTTTTTTGATGAATAGATAGTCAATTATATTACCATATAGTAAACTGTTCGTGAAAGCGGAAACTCCTGAAACCCGATATAGTGGATTAGATACTAAGGGTAGTCGACTAAATGCGAATCAATCTCAATTCTAAAAGAATAAAGGATTAACTAGTCTCCTATATCAACATATAATAAATTATATGGATGTAGAATTGAAACTTAGTGATTTTAAAAACTAAGTTACAAGAATTTCAACTTTTCAAGGCTAGCAACCATGAATCAATGCAATTAGGATGCATGTATGGATGATATCACACACAACCAAAAATTAAAGAAATTACAAGGTCTGCACCAAGGTCTGTTTCCACAATATCACCTTCTGCTTTTATAAGAGATGCTTCAATAATAAATTGAAGCATGGCCTCCTTGAGAGTTTCCCTCTTTTTAGGATCCATGTCTTCAAAAACAATGGCAACTTCCATATTTACTTGTCTTTGAGAAACATCCAGAGACATGAGCTTAGTTTCATGTTCTGCTTCAAATTGAACTCTTTTAAGTTCGTCCATCTCAACCCTCTTTTGTTCTTGCTTGAAATGTTCCTGAATTGACTCAACAATTACAACTTCAGGCACTGGCTCATCATCTATGTATATCATATTGGACTTCTCAACACTCTACCTTTAAAAATCTTCAATAGAGAATGTCTTCAAAGATTCCAAAACAACTTCTTCTGGAACTTCTTCATATGTCTTGCCAGCCAAGTTAGCAAGTCTTGCATCATCAACCAACTTAGTCTCTTCAGCTGATATAGCTTTAACATAGGCAAGGACACCTTCTTCCAATTCCAAGGCTTCCTTATTTTCCAAAATCTCATCCAACTAGGCATTCTTATGTGCCTTTGCCTGAGATTTCTTCTTAGCATTAGCAAAGGCTACAACTTCCCTTCTGTTGATAAGAGAAAGAACATGTTTAGGTTGTGTTTGGAAAAATGGTGATTGAGGTGGAAGGGCTAGAGAGGGTGAAGGTTGACGTGCAGGGGCCTTAAGAATCAAAATATCCAATTATTGGTCCTTGAAGGGGGAGGCTAGTTGAGGTTGGGGTGATACATGAATCTTATATACATATTCTTGTGGTTTGGATGGTGAGGATGGTGTAGGTTGAGGTTTAGGGGTTTTTGATTTTGATGGTTGGCCTTTTGGTTGTAGGTCGAGATTCAAGTTCAGACTTATGGTCTGGGGCCTTCTTTTGGATTTTGGAACTAATGGTGGTTTATTTTTTTTGGCCTTTTGGCTTGGTTTGAAGGTTTGGGTTTAGATGGTGGGGGGATGGGTTTTTTTTTTCGTTTTATGGGTAGTTTGTGACTAGGTTGGTTGGGTTTAGTTATAAACCACTTTTGGAGTCATATTTTGTGAATTTTTGTGTCATTTTCATGCATTTTCTTAGCAAAACTCATATTCGGATGCTAATTTTGTCTTCCAGAAGTATAACCGTTCAATTAAGAGAAAATAGTTGAATAGGATGTTGGTGCCTGTAACTTAATACTTTTTGAAATATTCTTACGAAAAAAGGGAGCATTTTTAAGGGGTTTGAGGGTTGTGAAGTGTGGGTAACAACATGAGGACAAATTATGATTATCGTTCTTCCCTTTTTGGTATGTTTATGTTAATTTCATATAAGCTTTCTATTTGTGCTTTGATCATGAGTGGCTAGTCACCTTAGTCTAGGGGTTATGGTGTAACTTCCAATTGTACCCATTTCTATGTTCTTAATGAAATTCTTCAGTGTTTTATGTTAATAAATTCTCTTCTTTATTTTTATTTTTATGTGGGAACTGATTATTCTTATGCTTAATCAAATGTACTATGGTGATTAGATGTGTATGTTTGGTAAATGTTTTACACCAAATTGTATGATCAAATTGTTTGGGTAATCTCTAATAGATTAATTAATCCTTAATTGGTCATCCCTGATGGGATTATATACTTTGACTTAAATTAATATACCTATGATCATTGGAGTAATGGTTTAAGGGAAAAAGCATCAATAGACCTTGATCATAGGCTTTGGTTGACCTTAGGAATCAATAATTAACCATAGGAGGAATTTCATGAGACCTGAGATTGGGGTAAATTGGTAGTAGTGAATCATAATCCTTGGTTGCTTATAATATCACTTAAATCTCTATTTTGTGATAGTTAATTTGTTTTCTCTAAAATCAGAAACCACAAAATACTTCAATCTTGTTTTAATTATCTCGATTATTTAGTTTGATAAATTTACTATTTTGGGAATAGGATATGAACACGAAAATAGGACGAATCGCCACTTAGTTTTCTTTTGGAGAAGGATATTGACACCACACTCAAGAAATAGGTGAGAAGGTGAGTGATAAGTCATAGGTTTGATCATCACAAGTTGCCTTGATAAGATCAGATTCAGTTCTTTACCCAAGAACCAAGGGAAGCTCTCACAAAAGGGAGAAAACTCAAACTTTCATTCAGACTCAAATATCCCTCAAAGCTACAAAGTTCCTACTATTTATAGGCTAGACTTCCTTCTTAGAATTGAATTTCCACTAGGAATTAATTTCCACTAAGAATTAAATTTCCACTAATATTAAATATCCACTAGCAATAAAACCTCGCTAACAACTATAATAACTTGGGAAGCCTAAAAACATAAAAACTGACCTAAAAGATGTCAACAGTCATCTAAACTTATTACATAAAAATAAAATACGAAAATTAAAGGAAAATTAGAAAATGGGCCTTAATTAGTTCTTTAGACCAAAACTATGTAGTCCATCCAAATAAACTCCATCCCATAGTTACATCTTGAATATAAACTCTTGGGTTCATTTTGCTCTTCAAATTATTGTCTTTAAGTTTGCTGAATTTATCTTCAAGTTCTACAAATGAGACAATTCTTGGTTTGGGCACTTGTATGACTTTGAAAAGCCTTCTTAGTTATTTTCGATCTTGCTTTGGTTATCAAGCCTTTCATCCATTACAAAAGATATTTGAAGTCATTGGACCCTTGCTGGATCATATAATTCCCTCCCTCTTCAAAAAGATTCGTCCTTGAATCGAGTTCATCATCTACTTGAAACAAAGTGAAGTCAACATCAACAAAAGAGACATTGACTTGATACTTACCAGAAACTGAAGGTTATAAGCAGTATCATTGATCTTTTCAACCACTTGGAAAGGACAATGCCCCTTGGTTGCAACATCAAGTGTCTTTGAAAACTCAAGCTGATATTCATTTGATGCTTTGCTTTCCTCATTTTGAAACAATTCTTCAAATAAATAATTCTTTTTCTCTATTCTTCTATATGTCTCCTTTGATATTCTCTTGGAGCATACCGCTTTCTCATCAAGGTCTTCATCTCCAACCATGTTGCCATCGGGATTTCATTAAATCACTTCCTATATTTCTTTTCTTGATCCCACCAAATTAGAGCATGATCTTTAAACTCTAGAGTTTCTACCTTAACCTTTTCTACTTCACTATATTGGCAACATGCAAATACTTGCTATGTTTTCATCACCCACTTTAAGTATGTATCCGGATCACTCCTTCCTTTGAAACTTGGAACCTTATCCTTCAAAACCTAGAACTCTTTCCATGTTTCTGTATGTCTCCAATTTCTCTTTTTCAACCCATCCATACTTCAAATATATTTTGCAATGGATGAAAGGCCCAATGACCTAAGCAAGATCAAAAAGAACTAAGAAGGCTTTCCAAAGCTTAGTCATACAGGTGCCCAAACCGAGAATTGTCTCATTTGTAGAACTTGAAGATAAATTCAGCAAACTTAAAGACGATAATTTGAAGAGCACAATGAGCCCAAGAGTTTATACTCAAGATTCAACTATGGGCTGAAGTTTATTTGGATGGATTACATAGCTTTTGGTCTAAAGAAACTAAGTCAATTTCTAAGTCTGAATACTTCAAGGCGATCCATCCCGTTTTCCTGTCCATATCAAAATACAATTGGTCTCTAGCATGCGATATTTGGACTTAGGTCCATAATACTACTACATAGGCTACAGTTGCTCTGTGTGAGTACTATTTTTAAACATCGTTTAGGTTTATGTTAGGCTTGCTTGCCCTGTGTCTATAGAGATGTAGATCAAGACTCAAGATCAATAAGTTGATCTTGAGCCCATTGTGTGATCAAGCACATATTGTGGTTCATCCTTGGGATCCTTCTTGACCTTTTTCTTAATATGCTTCTGAGCATATTCTGGGAAATTATTAGCAATTCCCATCTTTATAAAGGTCATACCTTTAAGTTGTTTTGCTCTAGGAAATAGTGTCATTCTAGACACATAAGCTCCAGCATCTTGCATGATCTGAGTGAAGAGCATACCAAAAGGAACATGATTCTTCTTCACTTTGGGGTTGAATCTGTCTTTGAAAGGCTTGCATCTAGTAATAAAAGATGACTTCAGGTAGATTCACCATCTCACCCATCATCACCTTATACAAGTAAAACCTATCTTTGTCACTGACATAGTCTCTAGACCCTAGTATGGGCATAACCATGTTGAATAGAAAACTATTAATTAGTATGCACATATAGGTTAGGTTTGTAGTCCTTAGGAAGTTGATAATCCTTTTCCTATTATTTGTTTTTGGTTGCAGTTTTCTATATAGCATTAAATCAATAGTTTCTAAAATATATCATTCTCTCGGTCTTTGTCAAAGATAAGACCCTTTTCAAGACAACCAGAAGTAGTGACAATGATTGCTGGAGAGATCACTACTTTTGTTCTTTTAACGGTTCCTCTGATACTAACTCTTTCCTGACGAGCAATCCCCTCGAATATAGTGTAGGGACCTTAGTGTCGATAACTAAACATTTGTAGAAAGTTTGTCCCTCTGACGTGATCAAAGATACCTTTGACAGGAAAGCCCTCTTCTTCTAAACTTTGGAAGTTCACCAATTGTCCAAGGATGAAGGAATCTTCTGGTAGCATGTTCTTGGCATCCTTTTCATTGATGATTCTTGGAAACACAATTGTTTCATTCTTGCTTGGTGTTATTGTTTACAAAGATCAAAACTTTTGAGAAAAAATATGAGACTTTTGAAATTTGATTTCTCACACGCAAGCAAAAATGCATAGATAATTCTGGAAGTTCAAAGTTTCAAAAAAATCTCTTAAATGCTCCCCTTTGCCTTTTATATGTTTTGATAATAAAAGGAGAAAGAAATGATCAGTAACGGTTCAAATCTCATTAAAGTTTTCAAAAACTATTTCCAATCATGATGAAAAGGTTGACAAACATTTTTTAAGAGAAGACAAAAGGTTTTCATCTTTGTGAACATGTTTCCTCTTCTGTTTGTATGCTAGAGCGCACATTAGTCCAAACAGTTTAATGAAGATGTGTATAAGATGATATGATCGTATAAGAATTATAGACATACATCATTAATCTGATAGACAAACTATATTTAAATGTTCCCTTATATAGATGAAGTGATATTCAAACAAAGGCTTAGTGAGGATATTAGTCCATTGGTGATATATGTCTACAAACATTATGCAAAATACCTTTTTGCACATAATCATGAAAGAAATGATATCTTATCTCAATATGCTTAGCCTTTGAATGTTGTATGGGATTTTTGGACAGATTGATTGCACTAGTGTTATCACAACATACTAGTAAATTGTTCTACAAACTAGAGTAATATTCTATCTGATACTTTACCTATAGAAGTTGTGAGCAATACTTGCAATAGACATATATTTAGCTTCTGTTGTAGACAAAGCAATGGAGTTCTGCTTTTTACTTGGCCAAGATATTAGACAAGGTCCAATATAATGACATCCATGACTTGTGCTTGTTTGTTCAACTATTTCTCCTACATAGTCTACATCACAGTATCATACTAACCGGAAATCTTGATTTTCTTGTAGAGAAAAATTTGGGTAGTAGTGCCTACCAAATAATGTAAGGTCCTCTTAATAGCTTTGAGATGTGACTCTTGTAACACCCCGTAGGCCTCCGACGTGTTATCATTAATAATATCAGATTAGCGCATAAAACATAGTTTACAAAACTTAGCGGAAGCACAGAATCGCTTTTCTTGATACATTATGTATAGAATCACAAATTTAAAGTATCTCACACACAGAACATTCATCTATCACGCCCCTGCTGATCCAGTTTTTCATATCATACATCATAAAGACAGATAACTACAAGACTTAGGCAGATAGTCATATGAACAACAAATATATACTCAGGGAAAGTCTCATATCATAAACTCAGATAGTTCTATACACATATATATCAGTTCCCACACCACTCTGTGGGAATACAAAAGAATATCAGCCCTCCTCGAGGGTATACAAAGCTATACATCAAAAAAGAATCAAAATAGAGCCTTCAAGCTCTCCATGCCGCTCCTCAGTCAAGCAGCCTAGTCTCTGCTGGGCCTCTTGCCCTGAGACTGATCTTCTCTTCCAGAAATATCACCTGAAATCATGTGAGCCCCACACGGGGTGAGATAACATATCTCAGTAAGCTCAGGGTCCATGGGAAATCATTCCCACCCTGGCCCACAGATTCACAACACATAAACAGGTAAACATATCACACATGGCCCACTGGCCTGGCACTCTGGCCTCATCATATCAAATCAATATCATAATCTCAGCACATGACAAGTGGCAGAGCTCCTCAATGCCTGGCGGAGCTCCTCAACGCCCTGACGGAGCTCCTCAACGTCAGTACCTGTCATGATGTGGCAGAGCTCCTCAATGCCACGGGCAAAGCTCCTCAACGCCCAGAATACACGGCGGAGCTCCTCAACGCCGGTATTTATCTATTGGCCAACAGATATATCTCAATCATAGCATACATATCCAATGCCAATGCATATATTCTCAATACAAACAATGCCACAGCCAATGCATGCATAATGAATCATGACCAACACTCCCCAGGAGTGTGGTGTGCAACCAAAATGGGAATTCATCCCCAGAGAAACTGAACTTACCTGGTAAGGGATTACTCTGAAGTTCCTTCCCAGGTCTGTGGCTCCTGCCACCAACAGTCTCAGAATCAATGCCTAATCAAGGCATAACAATCTCATATCAAAACCAGTCCACAGACATTCAATTCACAGAACAAATTATAATAGAATTCTCCTATCCTAGGGTTCAGTCACACTCAGCCCCACACAAGGTTGTTCACAGACCATTCAAGGTCCCTCAAGGCTGAATGCCAAGCCTCTATGTCATTTGAACTCAAAACACAACATACATGGCATAGTTTCCTCAGCCTTAACCCCAATTATCACTAGAACAGACTGAGTTTCACTCAAAGTCTCGTTCAACTAGCCACTTGGCTTAGCACAACATAATCAAGGCTCTAGCCTATCAGAGAACTATCAACAAGTGACTCTACACAAGTCACACAGGCATATACAGAGCCAAAATTCATAGTCATCAGAATCAAAAACTGAAAGCTATTCCTTCATCTATTCATCGCTCTGAACACATCTCTCAACAGGACCCTGGGCTAATTCTAGCCCCAGCTAATATGGGTCACTATTCATAAAACCCCCCAGGATCAAAATTAAACGGAAAAACTTGAGTCTCTTACCTCAGTGGCGACTAGAAACACCTCAGGATAACTCCCTCGAGCTTTTATGTCCTTTATACATCGTGATTCTTCGCCAAACTCAAGTTCTCTGAGCTTTTCCTTTGAGATTCCACTTCTCACACTCAAGGGGTTTTCAAGAGCATAAAATGAGGGATTCAGGCTTCACCAAGGTTTCACTCACACTCAAAGGGCATCAGAAAGTGTTTAGGCTAGCATATAGGTCCCAGAAAGCTTGGAACTGCCATTAATGGAGGTCTGAAGGTCCAGGGAAGAAGAAACAGCTTTTCTCCTCCATTTTTTGAGCTCCTTGCCTTTTATACTCAGCCTGCCCGAACTCCCGCGCGATCAGCGCCACCTTCCGCGCGATCCGCACCACGATGTCGGTGAACTGGCGCTATCAGCGCCATCCCCGCGCTAGCCGCGTGAACCTTTCGAGACCTTTGGCGCTACCCGCGCCACCTCTGGCGCTGTCAGCGTGAAATTCCAGAGAAAATTGGTTTTCCAGGCCACTTCCCGCGCTAACCGCGCGGTCACTGGCGCGACCCGCGCCGGCTGGAAAACCTCTGGCGCCCCTGGCGCCACATTGACGCTCCTAGCGTCAGCTTCCAGTGGGTATGGCGCGATCCGCGCCAGACCTGGCGCCATTCGCGTGGCACCCTTAACAGGGTTTTCTGATGTGAATCCCCGCGCGACATAGGAATGAGGGTCCTTACAACTCTCGAGGATTAAATGAAATCTAACACAAAGACATACACTATACATCATATCAGGTATGCTAGTAGTCAGATACAGAAGTGAATCAATCATACATTTGTAGATCGTCTGATCGACTAGTTTACTTTATTCATCTTTGTTGAATATAGAAGGAGTTGGAAGAATATCAAGTCAAAGATGAAGCTTGTTGAAGGAAGATTTTAGCTTTTCACATGCCAAGGCATTTGTAATGGGTTAAGTGTATGAGAGGCTAATCTTATGATCTTTGCATTGCAAGAACGGACCATTAACATGCATACATGATTTTACTAAAGCATTAAAGTTGTTCATGTATTAAAAAGAAGTTAATTTCTCATGGTTAAGTTTTTGGGAAAAAATATTATTGCTTTAATCGATTACACAAGGATATAATCGATTACCAGCTTCTGTTTGATTCTGGAAAAGCCATGAAGAACACTTTAATCAATTACTAGATACTCGTAATCGATTACATTGCACAAAACGTAAATCATGATTATCTGTCTTAATCTATAGCCATTATACTGTAATTGATTACACAAGTTCATTTTTAAATATGCATGACTGCCTTAATCGATTACCACGATCAGTAATCGATTACATAAGCTTATTTCAAAACTGAACATGTCTGCTTTAATCGATTACAACTCGTGTTAATCGATTACATTGTTCGTTGTATTTTTCCAAATTGAGCTATGAACATTTTAATCGATTATCTGGAAGATTAATTGATTACATATGACAATTTAATCGATTATAATGTCGATTTAATCGATTACATTCCATTACAAAAGTTGGTTATAAATAGAATGTGAGTTTGTCTGAAAGAAAAAATTCTCGACTTCGAAATTTCAAAGCATTCATAAGCCTTCTCAAAGTTAGAAAGGATTTTCTGAGCTAGATAGTTCTTGTCCACCTTTTAAATCTTCATGGTGTATTGAAAGATTTCTTGGACAAAGTTTTCAAAGAAGTTTTTGGAAAGAAAGGTCTGAAATTGATTTCTGCATTTCAACTCTGATTGGTAAATCATATTCATTCATATTCATTGGATCATCAGGTTGTCTCTCTCTATTAACTCTTGTAGTAAATTCATTTTTGAATTCTTGGCTGGTTGTAACTTTTGTAAAGGGTTCTTTAAGCTTTTTCTATAGTGGGTTTCTCTAGAGGGAAGAGTAGAGAAGTGTTCTCTATGTCTTGATCATTAGGAATCTAATAGGGTTTAAGATTTTTGTTCTTTATCTAGGTTTGATAAAGAGTGATTGTTGTAAAGCTTGTAAGAACTGAAATTTGATAATAGTGGAACTCTAATCTACTGTTGATTAGAAGAATTGGATGTAGCTTCACTTGAGAAGTGAACCAATATAAATTCTTGTGTTGTTTTCTATTCCTTAATCTCTTCTTGCCATCTTGATTTGTGGTTCTTGGTGATATCTACATTACTCAACTAGTTCTATTTTAAGAAATTGTTTTCTTGGGCTGAGTGGTTTGATTGATTTGAAGCATTTTTGTTTCAATTATGATTAAGATCATATAACTCTGATTTTCTAAAGTTTTTTTTAAAAGGCCAAGTTTAAACCAATTCACCCCTCTCTTGGTTATTGTGTGTAATCTTATTGTTTTCAATTGGTATCAAGAGCAGGTTCTTGAGTGTTATTCAAGATCACTATCTTTCTTTAAAAAAAATGAATACCACACAAATTACCTTCAAGAAAGGTGTCTCCCTCAATCGTCCTCTGATGTTTGAAGGAGATCATTTTAGTTTTTGGAAAAATAGAATGATAATCTTCATTTCATCAAATGACCCAAGTGTTTGGAATGCAATAGAAAATGGTCCTTTGATTCCTATGAAAACTGTTGGTAATGATATGATTCCCAAAGAATGGGATGAAATGATAGATGCTGAAAAGAGAGTTGTTTTGTATGATTTTTAAGCTAAGAACATGATTACTTTTGCACTTTCTTCTGATGAATTTTTTAGAACTGTTAGGTGCAAAAGTGTAAAGGAGATGTGGGAGATGTTAGAAGTAACTTATGAAGGTACAGATGAAGTAAGAAGATCAAGGAAGAATGCCTTAATCCATGAGTATGAAATGTTCAAGATGAACACTACAGAAAACATATCTCAGCTCCAAACAAGATTCACTCACATAGTAAACCATCTTCTTGGTCTTGGGAAGATTTTTGATACTGAAGAGTTAAACATCAAAATCTTGAAGTGCCTCACAAGACCATGGCAACCAAAGGTGACAGTAATCAAAGAATCAAAAGATCTATCCAAGATGTCTATGGCTACACTTTTTGGTAAGCTTCTTAAGTATGAACTTGAAATGTCGCAACTAACACATGCAGAAGATGCAGACAAGAAACAAAAAAGCATAGCCTTGAAAGCTGCATCCTCTAAGGTGGACAATGAAGAAGACTCAAGTGAAGAAGATGATGATGACTACATGAATCTAATTGTCAAAAAGTTTAGAAAGTTCATGAGAAGAAACAAGAACAGAAAGTTCACAAAGTTCAACAACAACAACAAAAATAGTGACAACAACAACCAACACAAATTTCACTTGCTTTGAATGTGGTAAGCCTGGCCACATTAAATCTGAATGTTCTATCTTTTTGAAAAAGCAATTAAGTGAAAAGAAGACAAAGAAAGAAGGAAAGCCTAGGAGAGCCTATATAGCATGGGAAGACAATGAGTCAACAACTTCTGAATCATCAAGTGAGAATGAAGAAGCAAATGTATGTTTCACCTCCACAATAAGTGAAGATGATGAGTTATCAAGAACTGAAGTAGAGGTAAACTCTGAATTTAATCAAGTTGTTGATACTTTCCATGAAATGCATAAAGAGGCTCAAAAGATTGCAAAATCCAATAATAGGCTAAAAGGAAATCTTAGATGGTATGTCACAAAACTTGCAGAAATGCAAACTGAAATTTGTACTTGAAAGAAAAAAATGAAAATTTTATTTCAAGCTACAAAATAAATGGATGTGTATGTGCTTCTTCTTCATCAAATGTTGACAAATACAAAGCTTTGCAAGAAGAGTTTGATGAGTTAAAAAAGAGTCAAGGTGAAAAACATATGTTAGTACTTTTAGAAAATAATTACTTGGTTGATCTTTTCAAAAGGCTTTATAAAGGAAAATGCAATTTAGCTGAAATGATAAGTGTGCAAAAATATGTTGTAGATACTTCTGGGTTGGGTTACAAACATAGATCAAAATCTTTTGGAAAAACCAAGTTTGTACCTCCAAAACAGAAAAATCAAAAAGCTGCTTCGAAAAAAAAGTTTAATCAAATGACTTATTTTGAAAGAGCTTCAAAAGTTGTAACTTGTAACTATTGTATGAAGAAAGGTCACATATCTAATAAGTGATATTCTAGGAGATTCTATGTGCCAAATGGAGATTACATTTGGGTGCCAAAGAAAAAGAAAATAGCTAACCCCTATGGATTTAACCACAATTGGATACCTTCCTTTGTAAATTGATTTGAATTTTGCAGGTGTTTCTAAGAGAAAAATCATCATTATGATATCTTGACAGTGGCTGCTCTAGACACATGACTGGTGACATATTAATGCTCACAAATTTGACTCTTAAAGATGGAGGATTTGTCACTTATGGAGACAACGACAAAGGAAAGATAGTTGGTGAAGGAAATATAGGAGACATCATTAAGACCAAGATCAGAAATGTTCTCTATGTGGAAGGTTTAAAGCACAATCTTCTAAGTATAAGCCAACTATGTGACAAAGGATTCAAAGTGTCATTCAATGACTATTGTTGTATGATATATGATGGTTAAACCGGTGAGGTGATTCATATAGATAAAAGAAAAGGTAATATCTATTTACTGTCTATAGATCATGCATTCATTCACAACACTAATTGCCTAATAAGTAAAGTTGATGCATTTTGGCTATGGCATAGAAGGGCAAGTCACATTAATATGCATAATTTGAACAAGCTTACAAGAAAAGACTTAGTCAGTGGCTTACCCAAACTAAAGTTTGAAAAGGACAAATTATGTGATGCTTGTCAAAAGGGGAAACAAACAAAGAATTATTTTTCAAAGTAAAAATGTTGTTTCTACTTCAAGACCCATTGAATTACTTCACATGAATTTGTTTGATCCTCCCAAAATTATGAGTTTGGGAGATAATTTCTATGGGCTTGTTATTGTTGATGATTACTCTAGATTCACATGGACTTTGTTTTTAATATCCAAGAGTGATGCTTTCAGAAAATTAGCAAAATTTACACAAAATAAAAGGGAAGCAAAATTATCTCAATAAGAAGTGATCATGGTGGGGAATTCCAAAATGAAAATTTTGAAAAAATTCTATGAAGAAAATGGAATCAACCACAATTTTTCAGTTCCAAGAACACCCCAGCAAAATGGTGTTGTGGAGAGGAAAAAAAGATCCCTTGAAGAAGGTGCAAGAACTCTTCTTAATGAGACAAATTTGCCTAAACATTTTTGGGCTGATGCTGTAAGTACAGTTTGCTACACTTGGATTAGATTACTAATAAGGCCTATTTTGAAGAAAACTCCTTATGAACTATACAAAGGTAGAAAACCAAACATTTCTAACTTAAGAGCATTTGGCTGCAAGTGTTTTATATTGAACAATGGTAAAGACTCACTTGGAAAATTTGATGCTAAAGCTGATGAAGCCATCTTCCTTGGATATTCATTACAAAGTAAAGCATATAGAGTTTTCAATAAAAGAACTTTATGCATGGAAGAATCAGTTCATGTTATTTGTGATGAATCTAACTCCTTTAAAGAGGAAAAGAAGTGTGAAAATGATGTAGGTCCTTTAGAAGAGTTCATACATCTTAATGGATCAATGGATAAAGGAAAGGAAGAACCAATCGCTGAAATGAAACAATCAACACTAATCCAAGAGCCAAAAGATTCGAGAACTACAAGAGATCTCTCTTTAGACAATATAGTTGGTGAAGTTACAAAAGGAGTATCTACTAGATCTTCATTGAGAAATCTTTGTTGTAATATGGCTTTTATTTCACAAATAAAACCTAAGAGCATTGAACAAGCCTTACTTGATGAACATTGGATGCATGTCATGCATGATGAACTGAATCAATTTAAGAGAAATTAAGTTTGGGAACATGTTCCTAGACCTTCTTCTCTCAAACTTATTGGCACCAAATTGGTGTTTAGAAACAAGCTTGATGAAAATGGTATCATAGTCAAAAACAAAGCTAGATTGGTTGCAAAAGGTTACAACCAAGAGGAAGGCATAGACTATGAGGAAACCTATGCTCCAGTAGCAAGGTTAGAAGCCATTAGATTGCTGCTTGCATATGCATGTTTAATGGATTTTAAACTATTTCAAATGGATGTTAAAAGTGCTTTCTTAAATGGATATATTGAGGAGGAAATCTATGTGGAGCAACCTCCTAGTTTTACAGATTTCAAATATCCTAAGCATGTTTTCAAACTGAAGAAAGCTCTTAATGGTTTAAAACAAGCTCCAAGGTCTTGGTATGAGAGATTGAGCAAATTTCTACTTGATCAATCTTTCATAAGAGGACATGTTGATAAAACCTTGTTCATCAAAAGGCAAAGCAATGATGTCTTATTGGTTCAAGTATATGTTGATGATATAATTTTTGGTTCAACTAATCAATCCTTGTGCAAAGAATTTTCTATCTCTATGCAGAATGAGTTTGAGATGTCTATGATGGGAGAACTAACATTCTTTCTAGGACTTCAAGTGAAGCAAATAAAGAAT
>PYAF01003792.1:193298-207582 GCA_007407185.1 Glycine tomentella
ATATACGAAGATGGATAAGATAAGAAATGAGGATATTCGACGAAAGGTATCAGTGGTACCAGTATGTGAAAAGATGAGGGAGCATAGATTGAGATGGTTTGGGCATGTTATGAGACGACCATTAGATGCTCCTGTCAGAACAAGAGTCTGTTACCAAGAGCTAGATACAAAGAGAGGTAGAGGTCGACCAAAACTTACCCGGGGAAAGGTAGTTAAACAAGACTTAATGGAGTGGGATATAGATTGGCGGACGGTATGTCTTAGGACGGAGTGGAGAAAAGCTATAAGTCTGGTGGAGGGTTAAACCCTTTAGTAGTTCTATGTTCCAGTTGTTCCCTTGTTTTAATTTTTTTTTCTTCTTCTTTTCTTTTCTCCTCTCACCATTCTTTTATTTTAACTTTGTTTCTCTCTTTTGTTCTATTTTCAATTTATCATTGGGTTCATCTACCACCGACCCCAATTAATTTGGGTTAAAAGTGTTGTTGATGTTGATGATGTTGAACAGAATATTATGAAATCATCAAAAGTAGGTTTAAACTAGCCTTAGATCAAGTTGAGATGTTAAGGAAAAAATTTTATGGATACTCAGTATAAGAATAGATTTTGATTTCAACACTTAAGAGATGTGCTTGACGTAATATGAAAGGAAATCATTGAATAATTATCATGAAAAGGTCAATATAGTAGATTTGAGTAGAAAATTTTGGAGGATATTTACATTGATGAATCTGTTAAAAAGATTTGAGGATCTTAGTAAGCATAAAGATTCTATAGATTCTCAATGAATCTTTGAGAGAAATGAAACGAAAGAGTTATTTGATATTTTGAAATCAAACAAATTTCGAGGACGAAATTTCTTTAAGGGGGGAGAATTGTAACACCCTCACATTTTCATATATATGAAATTTCTTTAAATATGCATTCTTGAATAAAAGGACAAAAATACCCTTGAACATTTTGAAAAAGACACCTATGTCCCTTTTGAAAATGACATAAATATCCTTGGACAATTTCAAGAATGACAGTTAGGTCCCTGAGGCAATAAATGACCAAAATACCCCTAGATATTTTATTAATGACCAAATTGCCCTAAGAAGTCCAGTAAAGACATTGTAAGGAAAAAATGTTATAAATATCCTTAGATGTTTTGGAATGACCAAAGATACCCTTAGAGTAACAATTACAGAGAGATCTTGAACATTTTTTGAAAATGACGATTTTGTCCCTAGAGTGAGTAGTAAAATTACCAAAATACCCTTTAGGTCAAAAATGCCCAGATGGGTAAGGAAATTCTGGGGAAACCTAAGTATGGAATAAAATACTTCTACATAACCAATTATTGATCAAGAAAATAATAAAGATACATAAGATAAATATTTCTATAAATTTTGAAAATCATTTTAGAAAGAACTTCGGTTTAGGATATCTTAAGCATCAGAAAATTATACGGAAAGAACAGTTATGATCTTTAGAGTTTTCTTGTAATTCTAAGATAAATAAACTATTTTGATAAACTAGGTTAGTAATTTTGCTAATTAGAAACAAAATGAACCAATAGAAATTAAAATACAATTATCTAAGAAAGTTTTATCCTAAACATGTTATAAAGACCTAAACTAGTTTCTAAACAATTTTGGAATATTACTCACAAAGAAGCAATTGGAATTAGATTTTCCTAGATTATAGAAGGAACTTTATTCTATGTAATAATTGATATTAAGTAAAACAAAGCCTTAAATTCTTTAAACAATAGCCATTCACGGTTTAAGACAAAAATTGAACCAAATTGCTTCTAAAATTCAACAGTGGCCGTGAAACACCAAGAAGGATGAAGAAAACTTTAGAAAAGTGTAGAAATGGGGCACTTGGACGGTTAAGGAGCTAGGGAGAAGGTAATTGGACCATTTGGAAAGTAATGTAATTATAATCTTGGAAATAATGCAACAAAGCTTCATTTAGCCTAAGCTACTCCACGGAGGTGAATGAAAACAAAAAGAAATGCACCTTAGACAAGTAATCACACGTGCAAGGCTAGGAGAATGAGGAATGGTATAGAATTTTCATGATTTAGGACACTTGTAAGGTCCTAAAACATTAGCCAATCAAAAGAAAACAAATAAAAAGCAAAGCAATCATGGACTTTAGAGATTTTTGTAGAAAAGCCAATCCACCTAGCATATAAATAGGAAGAGGGGCCGGAAATTTGAGAGCTCAAAGAGAGCCTAGACTGTGCAAACATTCATCCCAAAGCTTGTCCATTTCCTTTCATCTTAATACTACTTATTACCTAGAACACAAAACACAAAGCCTAACCCTTGAAGTCCACGTGAAGACTAGCCACTTTAGGAGCAAGGATTCTTCAATTTCAAATAAAGAAAAGCTATCCAAAAGCTTAGGGAAACAAGGTATGTCGAGTTTATGATAGGCTTAGTTGAATAATAATCCTTGCTTTATTTCATGAAATCTTGTAGACTAGGTGTTTGATGAAATGTCTCAAAGAACTTGAATGACTATTTGACTAAGTAACTTGATTCTAAATTAAATAACTAATGGTTGGATGAATAACTTGAACTAAATTTAATAAAGAAGAGTAAGAAGTAACCGAAAATTAGTGGTAGTATGATTATCTTGAATAAATTAGTTGTTTAGAATTATGGTTAATTAATGGAATAATTTTACTATAAATTTAATGTTGGCTGAAATTCTCCTATATTGTTCTAGTGATATATAATATTTAGTTTGACACTAGATCTTGGATGAGAATGTGTTTATGTTGAACGTTATGAAGATCCATGTTTATATAGCTTTCTTTTTAAAAAGTATTCTATATTGCACACCATGTGTTTGATATATTGTCACAATGAATGGAAGATGTTTAAGTGTTGTTGGCTTGAATCTTTATTGTTGGATTGGAATTATATTTGCATGATTAATGAATTATGCTAAAGTCATGTGATCTTTCATGAGTTGTTGAGTAATTCTATATACTCTAATAAAATTAACATGTTGCTTGGTGGTTTATGATTTTGATAAATAAAATAGATTTTGATGTTGAGAAATAAATTAAAAATTGTATTATGATTGATGAAATATTGGAATTTTTGTGTTGTTAAAGATATTGTGATTATCTATGAATTCCAAGAGTGGTTTTGAATGGTGGCTATATGCTTAGATGTTGAATAAAGCTTTATGTACTGGTAAAAATAAGCTTTAAAAGCATATGCCATGAGTTGTAAAGATGTTTAAAGACTTGATAAAATGAATCATTCATGCATTTCATACGCATTATGCCTAGCGGGGGTTAATCCGTGGAGTTATGCCTGGCGGGAGCTAATCCGTGGAGTTGTTTGTCAGATAGCTAAACCGAGTCCATGCGTTCAGAGGTGTTGAACTGGGGGGTAGTGTGTTTCAGGGAGGACCACACCACCATGATGATCACATAGGTGGAGGTGACATTCCTACGCGCCCCTGCCCTACCCCGACTGAATGGATAGGTGTGCCACTAGGATGGGGCTATCTTGACTGTGGCCACTGTTGATGATTTAATAACCTGAGATCTCAGTCATGCATCATATAAAAAGATGAGCATGCATTTTATGCATCACACAGTTGGATATATATATATATATATATATGATGATATGTATTCTGTATAAGTTGTGTGGTCTTTTTATGATTAAGACTTTATCCATCTGTGTATATACATATATATATTATTCAAACTATGTTTGTCATAAACTTACCCGATTTGTGTCTGTGGTTGACACCTGTGATGATCCCAATTCATTTGGGCGAGCAGAGGAACGGGAAAGCATGAGCTATAGATGAAGGTTGTTGAAGAAGTTTTGATGAACTGTTTGCTGTAATTTGTAATTTCATATGGCATGTAATTTGTAATAGACAGTCTGTGTATTATTTTGATAACTAACTTTGGACTGTATCATGGACTGTATTCTTATTATAAATGAACCATGGTAAGGAAAATCGTTTACGCTACTTACGAATCATAAAAATTAGCAAGCAAAGTGAAAAGAATTTTCGTGAAAAATTTATAACCAAGAGCATTATAATATAAAGTGGACACGAGTTTTTAATTAAAATTAATCTAGCACGAGAGAGCAAAAAGAGGCGTTACAATTACATGCTTGAATAAATTGATTTAGTAATTTTCTAGACATATCACTACTACACAGAAGGCCTACGACGACGGTTATTTAAGCCATACGACGACGGTTGTTGAACCGTCATTGTTGCGCGTGTCGTTGAAAATGGGGTACTTTCGACGACGGTTCTAAAAAGCCGTCTTCGTTTCTAATTTTTTTTTTATTTTTAAATTTAGAATACAAACGAAGACGGTTATTAAGGAAAACCGTCATGGTATGTAAACATACAATGACGGTTTTTTGTAAATAATCGTCTTAGTTTGCATTTAATTTCAAAATTAAATTTTTTTAATTTTAAATACAAACAAAGACGGTTATTAAGGAAAACCGTCATCGTACGTCAACAAACGATGACGGTTTTTTGTTAATAACCGTCTTTGTTTGTATTTAATTTTAATTTAATTTTTTTTAAAATAAAATACAAACGAAGACGGTTATTAAGGAAAATCGTCATCGTATGTCAACATACCATGACGGTTTTTTGTTAATAACCGTCTTCGTTTGCATTTAATTTCAAAATAAATTTTTTAAATTTAAAACACAAACAAATACGGTTATTAAGAAAAATCGTCATCGTATGTTAACCTACGATGACGGTTTTCCTTAATAACCGTCTTCGTTTATATTTTATTTTTAAAAAAATTAAATTGAAATTAAATACAAACAAAGACGGTTATTAACAAAAAACCGTCATTGTATGTCAACCTACGATGACGGTTTTCCTTAATAACCGTCTTTGTTTATATTTTATTTTAAAAAATTAAATTGAAATTAAATTCAAACAAAGACGGTTATTAACAAACAACCGTCATTGTATGTCAATCTACGATGACGATTTTCCTTAATAACCGTCTTCGTTTGTATTTTAAATGAAAAAAATTAAAATTGAAATTAAATGCAAACGAAGACGGTTATTAACAAAAAACCGTCATGGTATGTTGACATATGATGACGGTTTTTCTTAATAACCGTCTTCGTAGGTGTTAAAAAAATTAAAAAAAAACAAAAAATAATACATACAAAAAATCACAAATTAATGGTACACTTGAGATTTTTTTTATATCACATCCCTTATAAAGTTGTGAGCATTTACTTCATTAAAATAAAAACAACTTCATAAATTTTATAGTTTAATAATAATAAATAAAATTTATGGTTTAATAATAATAAGTAAGCAAAACAGCAGGTTACTCACATGTCTTTATAATTTTGATACCTACAAAGCAATTTTTCCAAAGGAATAAAAGCACCACATTTAATTTCATGGTTGAACACCAAGTCAAAGGAGAAACATTAAATAAATGAAGCACGTGGCAATGTAAAACTTATTTTGATGATAAAACTCTCACAATAATAACATCACCTCACAGTATATTGCCTTCATGCATAATATACTATTCTATTTTGCTAGATTTGACTCTATTTAGATTCATACTAAAGGTTATTATACTTTGTCATAAATATATGCACAATAATTATCATACTTTTTAAAACCATTCCAGTAAAAAAATTAAAATAAATGACATGATTAAGCTTCACCTAAACGGTGTAAGGAAGTAAATTGCAAAGGAAAAAAAAAGAAGGAAAAAAAAGCTAACTTGGTAATATTAATTTCAGTATCAATAATTAGTAGTAGTATAAACTTTTTAATACGAAAATTGTTATGACTATTTTCTAATTACAAAAAGAAGAATCCCAAAACCTCTGTATAATTTATGACACACCCGGTATGAATCCCAAATCCTAATGCCTAGACAGCCAATTTAAAATAAATTAGTAAACTTTGAGATCCTAATCATCCTCTATTTAATTTTTGGCTTCTGCATCTGTGGCAGCTGCAAGACAATATTCCTTCAGAGTTCAGACATTTTTGACAAACAAAATAAGTACTAATCTTTACACTAAAATAAGTTACCAAGATACGTATACAGAACGCTGTTATTTTGGTTTGAGACCACAAATATCTTCTATGAGAAACAATCATGCTTGAGTAAACTAGAACTATTGTGTGTATTGGAGTCATGGCAGCTAGTATCCTAGTTCCAGACTATTTAGTTATGGTTATTTCCCTCTGATACCTTTTGTAGACACCTGATGGGTGATGTCTTAAGCACACTGACTATGAAGGAACTTAAACAGTTGGAGAATAGACTTGAGTAATCCTTAAAATGAGTAATCCTTAAACATGAGTAATCCTATCTGATGTATTCATTGCAATAACTGCAATTTATCGATTCAAACATGAGTAATCCTTAAAATGCTTTCTACTTAGAATTGTTATTAAAAAAAGTGATATGATGGCATTCACCAGATAACATTTTAATAACAGTACAACTTGAGAACAATTACATCCAACCAAAAGGGTAAAAAACACCAAAGCAAAACACAATTATATGGACTAACCAGCAAGTACTGAAGCAAAAACAAACTAGTAAGCACCCACCACACAGACACAGAAACAGATTGAAGAAACAAGAGTTCAACAACAACCCAGATCAGGCAGAGTCAACCCAAAGCAAAAAAGAGTTAAGGGTTGGGCAGAAAACAGCTGGCCAGTTTCAGGCACCATTAGAACAGCCAGCCCTATCTTACTTTCTAAACAATTCTAAAAACATTAACATAAATTATCAATATACTGATTTGATTTAAAGACAATAAAAAGACACAGAATGCATCAAGCTGTCACTTACTTCCTGTTGAATGACATCATCACACAAATGAAGAACTGTACCCTTTCCACTGTCAAGTTGTTTGTCATACATTGACTGTGTAATCAAATTTTGGTACTGAGCCATGTTTTGTTGGAACCTATGGGGAAAAGAAATTAGTGGCAACTAGGGTTAAAAATCTTTTTCAAATGCATGTAATTCTATACATCACAAACTAGTAGGATGCGACAATGATAATGTGAACAAGATTTAATAAGCAACATGACTATTGAATAATGACTACTCTAACCAAGAATTGGTAGAAAAAGTAGAATGATTTAATGAAAAGACAACAATTTAACAAGTCACCAAGTGGAGAGATTTCTTTAAATTACTGTTCATAAAGAATAGAACAAGTTTCAAAGCCATATGCAGGTAATTTTCACAATAATCATTGCATAGCATATATTTGCAATGATAAGAAACAATCAACATACTTACTTGAAGTATGGCTTAGCAATATAACCAATTACTGTGGAGACAACAACAATGATGACCCACTAATCAGCTGAATGCATTTCAAGTGAACTAACTACAGCAACCTGTGAAGAACATTAGATGCATTTGTTCAGGAAGAAGAAAAAAATTAACGCAAAAACAAAAACACTAAATTGAGGTTAAAAAACTAACCAAACCAACTACAGCTGATCCAAGAAACTTGACCCACTCCATTGGAGTTAATCCAGGGTTTTTCTTTTCTGGCTGCCAAGTAACAAGTTCTTGACCAAGGTTATTACTTGTAATTGTTGGGGAGGAAGTTAGTTATAAAAATTGGAATGTTCTTTAAAAGCTTCACAAATGAGGCAACTCACAAGAACTATTTCCATATCAGCCATTGGAATGTTTTTGAAATGCTTCACATATATTCCTCGTTCTTCTTTTGATTTGGTTCTGACTCCCCTGAAAAATAGTTTGCTTCTTAGATTTCAAAATTTCAACAAAAGTTTGAGATATAAGGAAGATCTACCTGTAGACAACAATTATCCTATCAAATGTTGGTTCTTGGATTAAGGTCTTGCCCAACAAATTACGAAAATTGGAAATTGCAGAAGTCATCACATGAGTGAGTGACCAGGTCATCACACATTCAAAAATTTATGCAACATAGATAATGAGCTTCAAATACAAATCAGTAGACGTACTAAAACTTCTATATATAATTAAGTTAAAGATTTTATCACAATAGAATTCTCCATGCTTATATACTTAAGCTTAAGGAAGACCAAAAACCTCAATCCAGGTTGACTACTATCTTGGAAATGTTCATTGTTAATGGTTAGAAATGTAATAATAAAATCAGTCATGGGACTTCCCCTAACAACTTCAGTTTTTAACATAGTTCAGTCACCTAACAAGTTTTTAGGATAGTTAATTCAGGACAAAGTATCAGAGTCTCAAAGTTCACGTGATTTAGAGTTCAATCTTCACTGTCCTCATTCTTCTAATAAAAAGTTGAATTTCAACAAGGTAGGTTGACCTGTGCATTATTGATACAACAAAGCCAAACGCCAAAGGGCTCTTTAAGTTAAGGGACATGTTACAAATATAATATAAAACCATTCATGAGTCTGTACTACTTTGATGGTTGTAATTCCAGAGTAATGAGCATACCATACCAAAATTTTATGTGGCACAGGGCATATAATGAGAATTTTAAATCTTTAATTGAATGGAAGCTGCCAACAATCAGGATTTACACAATCTAGATTATTAGAAGCAATAACATTCAACTTGCAGATAATTGTCAATCTTACATGAAGAAATTCATCAGATAAGCATCTATTACAAGTGCTACTATTATATAAAGGCACTGATCCTCATCCAGAAAGAAGATAAGATAACGAGAAATATAGTAGTAGCAACAAGAACAATGCAGAGGGAGAGAGAGAGAAGCACTTTACAACCTTAGTTGCATATTTTCAAGACGTATCCGTTCAACATAAAGGTCCTGCCCATCTGCTTCAGAGTTAATTTCATTGTCCTTCTTTGGATCTTTCTTATTGCGCCTTTTTGACCTTCTGGATAGAAGCTTTTCCAACCTGCAAGCATTACAACTTCCCCCACACTATTGCAAATGACTGAATGAGTATACTTATCGTGCAAAACATTTGATCCAAGCATTCTGGATGTGTTCATCAATTAAAGTAGAATATGCCAATGTAAGTTCTTCAACTGTTGCAGATTTATTCAAATAACAGGGCATTGTGCATTGTTCAAGACTAAAAAGAAGTGATTATATATTATCCAAGTTAATAGAGCTTTTTTAGAAGGTATCAAATTTAGCTTCTGAAAAAAGCATTAACAGTTACTATTGAGGGGGGGGGGTTAAATAGTTTATATATTCATTATAAAGTTTTAAACATCATGTAATTAACAAAAAAAAAACACAAACACAAACAAACCTAAAAATAGCCTACCTTCTCTAGTTAGATTGTTTCTAAAAGAAAAACTAGAGCATGCCATGCAAGTTGAATACCCTCTCAATATAACCCGCCATCCTTATTCAATCATAGAACATTACATTACATCTATTCATATCTTTAAACAAGGCAAGAAGGCAAAATATGTTATATAATGTCCTCAAGAGAGCTTTGTGTTCCCTTAAGATTATGCTTTGTTTTTGGACCACATTTAGAAATAGCATCCAGAAACTTTTTTACCAGGAGTCCCCAGAATCTCATTTGATGGTATCTTCTAAAATCACTGAAAAATATTCAATTAAAAAAGTTGAGGCAACCCAACCAACTTATATGCCAAAAATAGAAAAAGCAAGAGAACCTGATCAGGAGGCTGCTGTCTGAAACACCACCTAACTTTCTAAGACCATACATGAATACCCCAGGCTTACAAGCTAACCAACCAGCAGCATTTCAATCTTGTCATGTCAAGTAGGCTATTGCCAGTCTAATAGCATTCAAGTAGAGTTTCAATTTTAATTTTTGAATACGAGAAAAAGTGGTGCTAGGTAGCAACAACTAATCTGGTTCCATTTTTTGTTTCAGTTTATCAAAACTCAGAGCCTGGGGTCTATAAGCATGCAATGTACTTTAAGGATTTGCAGTCATTAAAGTACAAATGGTTAATTAAAGGTCAACAAAACTCTAACCAAGTTACTTAAAATGGTGGCACATTTAACAAGTAAAAGGTCTCAAGCCTAAAACCATTACAAATTGTTTCCATTAATGTAACAGCCAGTACGGAAAATTCCAGCATGGTTGTTGTAGCATTCTGGTTTAGAATCAAGCAGAACTGCAATGCATCCATTGTGTTGCGTCCACAAAAGCCATGCTTTGTGAATACACATGGATCCGTATATCAAAGAAAAAACAAAAGTTCCAACACTTCATTACAAAATAGAAGGAAATTAGTATGTGCTGTTAACTACCATTGTGTAGACCTTTAAAAAATTTCTTAAGTTTCAGTAACTTTCTAGGTTTGGACTACCTGAAATCACCACCATTGCAATTTGTGCTTTAAAATTTACTTGATACCTGCTTCATGTATCTTTACTTTATCTTATTAGCTAAAAATAATTTTAATATGATCACAGGGAACTTCATAGCTGTTGGTTCAATGGAACCTTCCATAGAAATTTGGGACCTTGATGTTGTAAGTGGTTTGAGTAGATTCAGTTATCTGTGCTGTCTGAAACTTCATATACAAAAACAAGGATTTTTTTCCTGAATACCTTGTAATGTTGCTTTGCTCTCAGATTGATGAGGTGCAACCATGTGTGGTTTTGGGTGGATTTGAAGAGAAAAAGAAAAATGGGAAAAAGGTTTGTTCTACATTGTTGTTAATTTCAATCCCTTAGAACTACATGATTACCTCAAAATTAAGTTATTTAAGGCATCAATTATTCAAAAAGTTTGGGTACATATTTGTTGACTAATGGTTTGGGTAATATCTTTTGGTGTTTTCTGCATTTTCTTACTTTTTATTTGGGATTGTGAATAGCTTTAGATGGAACTGAAATTGCACATATCTTATGCATGTGAGGATTGAAGCTACTAGTATGAAAATCCATATTTTTTCTTTTTACCATTTTATTAGACTTTCTTTATTCAGAAATTACAGATGTCCCAACTGCAGTTTTCAAAGTTTGATTGTCTGACAAGAAAGTGTTCATGGAACTGATAGCATACCCTTTGATCATTATTTTGTTTTATGCTTATAGATTTTTTAAGTATATATGTTTGGTCATGTCTTATTAAATTTCTTTTCGCAGAAATCAATTAAATACAAAGATGGCAGTCACACTGACTCAGTACTAGGTATTGCTTGGAACAAGGAGTACAGGTTTGTTAAATTAAAACTGGGTTCTGGTTTTATTTTCTCTGCTGGCTGTTTTCTGAAACCTAAAAGTTTACACCACTGTTGAAGTCTGTTCCTTCACACCACTGTTGACATTAATTTTGTTAAAAAAA
Source organism: Glycine tomentella (assembly GCA_007407185.1). NCBI lineage: Eukaryota > Viridiplantae > Streptophyta > Magnoliopsida > Fabales > Fabaceae > Glycine > Glycine tomentella. The sequence goes on from PYAF01003792.1 coordinate 204,597, forward strand.
TGAATATACTAGCAAGTGTCAGTGCTGACAACCACCCTATGATGAAAATGTCATCAACATATATATAAAAAAAAGGCACTGATAATTAGTCTTGAACCTTATAAGGGATGGATCACACTTGTTTTTCACAAAGTCAAAAGTCAATACTGTTTTGGTTAACCTTCCATACCAGGCCCTAGATTCCTGTTTTAACACATACATAACTTTCTTGGGTTTGAAGTACCATGCTTTTATCAGAATCAATAAATCCAGGAGGTTTGGCTTCCATTGAATTTCAACAAATCTTGTTTTAACACATACAAGATTACTTCCACTGAATTTCAAGGTCTGACAGACCACAACATGATGATGAATTTGAAGAGGATCAAACACCAGAAAACAATTACCTGTTGGCCAGAGATAAGACAAGAAGGGAAATAACAGTTCCTCAAAAGGTCTGCTTATGTTGAATTAATTTTCTTTGCCTTAGTGATTTAAAGACACCTTTAGAGAAGGATTCAAAGAGTGTTGATGTTACCTTAGGTACCGAAGAAGGGCAGAAGTGGGTAAAAGCAAACAGTGGTCACACCACTGTTGACATACGAAACACTTCTCAATTGAATGGCATCAATGTGCCTGATGCATTTTTAGTTCCGGTTACTTGTACACAAGATGTTCTAGACTTGATGAGAATTGGTCAGAAGAACCGTGTCGTAGGTGCTACAGCTTTAAATGAGAGAAGCAGCTGTTCTCATAGGTAAAATGTCAACTTCACGAATACAGATGCCACCCTAGTTGCCACATATGAATACACAACTAATTTCTTGGTTTTTTTTATTGTAGTTTTTGACTGTTCATGTTAGAGGAAAGGAGTTAGTTTCCAACTCCATTCTTAGAGGTTGTATTCATCTTGTGGATTTGGCTGGAAGTGAGAGGGTTGAAAAATCTAAGGCTGTTGGTGAGAGACTAAAGGAGGCTCAACATATAAACAGATCGCTTTCTGCAGTTGGGGATGTTATCTCTGCCTTGGCACAGAAGAGTCCACATATCCCTTATAGGAATAGCAAGCTAACACACGTGTTACAAGATTCTTTAGGTAACAATTTTCCATTTAATTTTTTCCCCTTTGGTGCAAATTACTTATTATAATAGGTTATAGAAGCATTAAGATTTGGAATTGTTTTCCATTTCTCTTTTGACAACCTTATTATTACTACAAATGTTACTATTGTAGCACTATATGTACAATATTTCTTTAGGGACCAGGGAGTTAGATTAAGATAAAAGATTGGAAATTTGAATACATATATTAGTGTATTTGGTTATTTCCATAGTTGTTTGCTTGTTTGAATTTCTGTAAAATTAACTTAACATATTTGTCATTCTTTTGTTGTTTGATCAATAGGAGGGCATGCAAAAACTTTGATGTTTGTTCATATAAATCCTGAACTTAATGCTATTGCGGAAACAATTACCACACTCAAGTTTGCTGAGAGGGTTTCGTACATTGAACTTGGAGCTGCTCAATCTAATAAAGAAACTGGTGAAATCCGAGATCTAAAGGAACAGGTTTGGATTTTGGTCATAAGTAGTTCAATTTTAAATGTAACATGCATGACATATATAAACAGTTCTTTCTTTTTTAGATATCAAGTCTCACATTAGCATTGGAGAAGAAGCAAGTTGAATTGGAGCAATGGAAGGCTGGGAATGCACGAAACACCATTGATTCTCAAAAACCAAGAGCTATTTAACGTTTTCAATTACCAAAATATGGTACTAGTGGCAACATGAAGCATGAAAGTGGTCAAAGACTCATGGATGATAGAAACTTTGAGGTTTTTAATAAAAGATATACCTACTTATAAGAAATACGTGTAAATATAGATTTCGAAATTGTGCCATACTGATGCATAATTCATATATTTTTTTTCTAATTTGATTTGAAATTCTATTTCAGTCTAGAAGTTGTTCTTCTAGTAAGCAAACAAGGTCAAGGTTTCCCTCAGCATTTATAGACAAGGACTCCATGCCAAAAATGTCTCTTCTAACTGAAGAAAAGTTAGTGAGCTCAGGGAAAGGAAGATCACCATCCCCTCCAGTGAGAAGATCACTATCCAATGATAGAGGGACAACCATTAAAACCAAGGTCAAAACTGAAACAGTAGACAACCAACCAATATTAAAGCATCCATTTCCAGCTAGAGTACCAGCAAACAAATCCCTTGCCACAATGCCAGTGGTTGCATCCACTGACAATAACACAAGAATGTAGGTGAATCCACAAGAGGCAGTAAAGCAGGAAAACATTTCTGAAACACTTTTCAACCTCCAGAAGGTCAACTATAACAAAGTACATCAAGAACATGAAGAGGAACAATTCAAGCAAGCACTCAGTGCAGTAAGTGAAGGTGGTATTAGAAAAAGCAAGGTTGAGAGTAAGGCTAAAGCCAACCATCATCAACTATCACCCTTTAAGATTCAAAAGCCTGATCTGATCCCAACATTTATTCCTAACTTGGATTTTGCTGGTGAAATCACTTTGGAGCAACCTCCAAAGAATGATTACTCTGAGGCTGAAAATGATATTATAGATTTATGGAGACTGTTGTCCATGGTGCTTTAAGTCTAAAAAAATACATCAGAACTTTGCTAGGAATTTTCAGAACCTTGGATGAAGGTATGGCTAACACTAGCATTGAGAAACTTTGCTTGTTTAACTCACTATAGTTATTTCTTTTTAAGGGTGTGTTTGGATTCACGTTTGGCATACCTCATCTTCTGTGTAAGATGGGTCAAACATGATTTTATCTTTGATATTGATGTTTGCCATTGTATTAAAACATGATTCCAAGTTTTAGACTCAAGTCACAGTGAAGTTATATATTAAAGTATCTCTTGCATCAACACTAACTTGAATCATGTTATTTGTTCCATGTATACATTTTAGTTAGACTCCAGTTGTTGTCGTAATTACACACTCAAAATCATTTTTTATTTCAAGTTT
>PYAF01003792.1:211619-222668 GCA_007407185.1 Glycine tomentella
TTTTTTTTTTTTTTTTTTGTGAGCTTAAAGGCAAAAGCCCAAGCTAGAAACCTCTGTAAAACAGGACACTAATCGTGTCAACAAATATCATCAGCGAAACAAAGTCTGGAATGAAATCAAAAACATGATAATCAACATTAAGAGAAAGCCCATAGTTAGCAAAGGCATCAGTTGATTGATTTGCTTCCCTCAAGGCATGGGAAAAAGAGACCACTTCCCCAGAGCTCGGCAATCTTTTAATATTCTTCACAATGGGATAGCACGAATGTTTAGCATAACACCCATCATTGATCAATCTAACAGCTACCAGAGAATCCGACTCAACGTTGATCTTCTGGAACCCCCGTTGACAAGCCAACCTCAGACCCATATAAATCCCATTGAGCTTAGCTTGGGTGATGGAGCAGAATCCCAACCGGGTAGAGAAACCCACAATGAAACCATTGTTAGGACCCTAATGACCCCTCCACATGCAGCTAATCTTCTATTAGTGACCACTGCAACATCCGTATTAACCATAACAAAATTATGGAGAGGAGGACTCTAGGAGATCGCATTAGAGTTATTATGAATACCCATCGAACTATCTGGGCTTAGTCTTGAAGACTTCATAACTATCCTTAATGTTCTTACACCTTTGACGAATAAGGCTAGCCACACCATGATCTTCCATGAAACACTGTCTAAAAATAGCCTCATTTCTCCTAAACCAGAACACATCCAGGGTAACCACAAAAGTCATGGGCCAATCCAGATCATCTGAGCCCTACCCCTTCAAATTAATACTCAACCAATTGCAAACATTTTCTCCTGCATAAAAGGAATGAGCATTACCACTCAATAAAGAATTCCATACATCCTTAACTTTCGGGCAATGTCTAACTAAGTGGAATATGGCCACCAAACACATAGGACAAATAAGGTCCTCAGTTATATGCCTCATGAACCTTTCCTTATTGGTCAGGAGACTTTGCTTCCAACTTTCCAAACAAAATATCTAATTATCTCTGGGACATGGATTTTCTAGGTCAACTTATAAATCTGGTTCTTTGGAAATTTTCCATGATCAAATAACATAGCATAGGCTTCTTTCAAAGAAAATTCCCCATCACCAAGATTGCACCATCGAATAGAGTCCTCCTCTTCAGTACTTAAAGGAAAACCATACTTAGCAATTTGGTTCACCACATCAATATGTAACCTACTCTGGAATTTCAAAAAATCCCACCTATTCGTCTCATCATAAACCCTAGACATGCATATGCATCTGAATTTCCCAATTCGACAAAGGGACATTAGAGACATCCTTCAGTCTCACTCCTGATTGCATCCATCTGTCTAACCAGAATCTAACCGTTCTTCCATCATTTATATTCCAACAGACGCTCTTATCCAGCTGAGGCCAACTAGACTTAATCCCCTTCCACAAGTTCGACCCCCTCCCCGATGAGTCTATAATAAGGAATGGTATCTCCCCCACTCTTATATTTTGCTCTAACCACTTGGACTCATTTGTCAGTCCTATTATTTATCAGCTTCCAACTGTTTTTCGACGTAGAAACTTGATTGGTTCTTCTCATATCTAAAAGTCCCAAGCCACCGTGTTCCTTAGGCACACACAAACCTTCCTAAGCCACAAGAGGAACCTTTCTAGCCTGTTCCGTGTCCCTCCAATAAAGCTCCTACACTTGCGGTCAATAGAACCAAAGACACTCTTTGGCAGCAAAGTAGATTGTATTATGTAAGAAGGGAGAGCTTGAAGAACCGCCGTAGTAAGCGTAACTCTACCCACAAAGGATAGCTGCTTAGATTTCCATGCAAGCTAAGCCTTTGATTAACTTTGTCGAGGATGAACTGGTAAGTATTTTGGTTGAACCTTTTATGGAGAATGGACACCCCTAGATACTTTCCCAAATCATCAATCCTCTAGAAACCCAAAGCCCGGTTGATCATATCTCTTTTCTGCTAATGCTCATTTTTGGAAAAGAACACTCGGGTCTTCTCTCTACTAACTTTCTGGCAGAGCTATTGCAGAACAACTCAAGAGTCTTCAATATTGGCTACACGTGGGACATCTCAGCCTTGGCAAATAGAATGATATCATCGGCAAAGGCCAGATAAGCCAACTTAGGCCCATTCCTAGAAATCTGGATAGGGTCCCAAATATTATTATTAGCTGCCACATTGATGAGGTGAAGCAACCTTTCTAATTTAAAAGTTTTTTTAAAGTTAAAAGCTGTTTGGAAAAATATAAATAAGAGTTTAAAAAATAAAAGTCAAAGTTGTTTACTTTTAGTGTTTTTAACTTTGAAGTATTCTTTAAGTTAAAAGCTATTTGGAAAAATATATATTTAAAATAAGTTATCTTATCGAATGAAAAATATGTATTTATAAACAAAATAGTATTTTATAAAATTGAAAACATGTCATGAAATAGTCTAATAATAATATTCACGTGTAGTATATTATCCCCTAAAAATATTGGCACATGTAGGTATTAACAAAATGAACTTAATGATAATAATAATGAGGCTTAATATCATTTTTTTCATTATATTTCACAATTATTTCATTTTTATAATTTAAGTTTTTATTTTTTTTATGTTTTCAAAATATATTATTTTGATCTTTTTTTTAATTTTTCATTTGAAAAGTTAATCTTCTATTAACATTACAACTTTAAAATAATTAATTTAATATAGTGACGATCGCATAGTTATAAAATTCAGTTCGATCTGACCAGTCGGATTGGTCCAATTAGGATCCAATTGCATAACTAGCCGAATGCACTATTGGACCGCTCAAGCATGTGACTTGGGATGATCCAGTCAAACCCCACCAATTTTGAGGAAACCCAACGACCCGACCGATTTTTGAAACTTGAACTGGGTTATGCACGTTGTCGTCGCCACTCAACTAGACCACTGCCGCACTGCAAGCCATCATCGTTGCCACTGTCACACTGCGAGGGAGCTCGTCGTCGCCATTGGGTTGTGCAATTCCCTCACTATTCAATTAAGAGAAAATTTAATGAAATTATAAAATAAATTAAAAGTTTGCGAAAGACAATTTTTCTCACAAATCCCTCACAAAAATTAATTGAAGTTAAAATGCGCAAGTAATTTTAGTCCCTCTAGAAAAAATTATGTGACAAAGTTGTTTATGATTTAAATTTTTTTTAAAAATATAATAGAGATTGGACTAAAGCTCAAGTCCTTTAGTTTCTCCAATATCACCTAAACCACTAAATCAATTCAATAACTTAATCAATACTATAGACACTATATTATATATACTTTACTATAAAATTTAATTCAATTTTTTTATTTATTTAATTTTAAATGTTTTATGAAAAATAAATTGATCAAATAAATATAATAATAAAAACATTTAACAATAAATTATATATTTTATTATTTAACATAATTTTTCAACTTTCTTAATAATTTTTTTACCACATCACTAATTTATAAAATTATAATGTTATAATATTTATAAGATAAATTATAAAAGTGTAAAATTATGATATTTGGAATATAATATTATATTAATAATATTCATATATATTTATGTTTATAAATTTTTTAATGGTATAATATTTACATATATAAAATTTTAATGTTATTTCTATAATGCAACAATATTCAAGAAACTAAGATCTCATTTGAATTTAATTTAGTTATATTTGAAATTTATATCAAATCTTAAGTTTCATTGAGTGGACCCACCAATGATTAACAGAGGTACATGATATTGATATAGTCATCAATAAGCAATTGTGTCATAAATAAACAACTTGTAGATCTAAGATCCTCCAAGAAGGTCGTCACCATTATTCGCCACAACTTGTGCGAGTCTTTGTCCTTGTTGTCCCATTGTCTTTTGCAACACTATTGTCTCAACATGTTTGTCCATGACGGGACGACGATAAAAAAAGAAAGATAAAGAAAGAAAGGTCTTCCTAAAAAGGGAAAACTTAAGAGAGTCGCCACCAATGTTTATTTGAGGAAAACATCAGAAAAAACCAAAAGAGATAAAGCATGATCTACGATTTGAGAGAAAAAAAGTTCGAGAGTCATTTACGCACGGGGAAGGTGTTAGAACCCCACGCGTCCGTCATGAAGATGACAACCTTTTTTAATCGAGTGTGCTAAAATAAAGTGACTTTTAAATTGTTTGTCTTCCATTAAAAACATGACTTATGCTTGTTTTATTTTTGTTTATTCAGAAAAGAAAATCAAATTTTTATTTTTAAAAAAGAGAAGATTTTATATTTTTTAGTTTTTTAGGTCGACAAGGATTTTATCCTCGCTCCTACGTATCCCCAAGTGCAATGAAGAAATCAGACTTACGTAGTTCTTTGCAGAAAAGAGCTTGTGTGTTTGAGTTGATTTTATCTTTTTTCGAAAGATTTGTTTCAATTGCGTGAAAAAGAGTCGTTAAGGCGTTGGACCTTAAAACGATGTTGAATTTTAAGAAAAAAATGGAGAGAAACACTTACAGCATTAGACCTTGAAGTAATCTCGAGTAATGTGTAATTTTTTCAAAAAAAAAATTGAGTGATCCTTTATTTGAGTATTTTTATCTTTTTTAGAAAAGATTTTGAATTTGCGATAAACTCTATGAAATCAAGCAAGTCGGACACCCAGCATAATATTCACAAAATCTATCCACGTGTTATTGAAACACCACCAAGCGATGGAGACCCATCATGGAGTGTAAGAAACGTAAGCATGTACTAAATAAAATTAAAGTGGAATTGCAAAAATAAATCAATAATTGACATAGCAATGTGTAATCAAATGAATCGACTAGAAATAGAAATGGATAGAATATAAGTGAGGAGTACACTTAGTAATTAAGGGTGCATACAGGAAGAAAAAGAGTGCAATCAGCAAGAACTTATTTAATTTCAAAATGGACCAGCCCAACTAATAAGGGTGTATTTATGAATATGGATGTGTAAATAGCATTGTGTGTTTTTTTGCAAATTGTGTCAGACCCAACAGCTAAGAGGTGTGAAATTATGAAAATAACGGTGTAAAAAGCATTAAGAATTTTGTTTCAGAATGGGTCAGGCCCAACAGTTAAAGGTGTGCAGTTATTAAAAAAGGGGTGTGAAATGCATATTTGTTTTGCTTCAGAGTGGGTCAGGCCCAATAGATAAGGTGGTGTAGTTATGAAAAAAGAGGATATAAACAACATTATTTATTTTGTTTTAGAATGGACTTGACCCAAACACGTTATGAGGTTGTACTTATTAAAAAGGTGGTGTATGAAAATGGGAGGTATAAATAGCATTATTTAATTGGTTTTATAATGGGCCAAGCCCAAACGTTTGAGAGTTGTATTTATTAACATTGGGGGTGCAAAAAGTAAAATGATTTTTGTAGGGTTGAAATTGGGTCAGGGCGACCCGACCCAACCCGCGTTTTCACTGCTGGGCACAGCAACCACATAGCTGTGCAAAAAAATGGGAAAAACCACCACGAAGGGTGGCAAGGCACCCTTGACACCACCAAGCACGAGGCCCGACAGCGCGAGGATGGCCACGGACGACGGCGACACAGTGGGGCACAGTGCTAGCCGCTATGGTTGCTGAAAAGCTCCAAAACGAAAAAGAAAAAGGAAGAAAGAAAGAAAAAACGCAAGCTCAGTGAAAGACCACAAAATCAAACGAAGCTACAACGAAAGAAATCCAACAAAAGACCACAACAAACCTCTAGTTGTCTCCTCTAAACGAAATCAAACAATAGATCACAAAAGGGAACGAAGGAAAACGCAAAAAAAAAAAAAAAAAGTAATGAAAGAGAGGAAGAAAGGAGACTAGGAGAATGAGAAGGTACCTGAGGAGACACCTCTCCCTTCTCTGACGGAGACTCCAAATGTCGACCTCTGATTGGCTTGTTTTTTCTTCTCCTAGATCCACGCCATTCTCTTCTTTTGCCAATACTTCTTGTGTTCTTTCTTTGTACTTTTATCTATTGCTCTTTTTTTAACCTAATGGACCTTTTGGCCCCTTTTTTTTTGTTCTCTCTTTTCTTTTTCTTTTTATTTATTTTTTATATTATATATATATATATTATTTTTTTGCTAAATATTATATTTTTTCTTTTCTCTTTTTTTTTACTACTCTTTTTTTATTTGTTATCTTTTTTCTCTGTTTTCTTTCTCTTTTCATTTTCTTTATTTTCTTTTTTTCTTCTTTTTCATCATCATTTTTTTGTTTGTACCCGAACAGAATTAGGGTATAACAGTAAACAGACAATTCCTATCGACAAATCAACCTCGCTATCTTCAAGAGCCAGCACATGATAGATCTAAGGCAACTCATAGATACGAGATCCTACAAGTAGGACGTCATCATTCTCCATTAGAACTTGCGAGAGTCCTTATCCTTGCTGCCCCATTGTCTTTCGTGACGCTATGAATGGACAATTCCTATTGACATATTGACCTCACTGCCATTCAACAGCCAAAACATGATGTATCTAAATCAAGTTGTAGACTCGAGATCCTCCAAGAAGGACGTCACCATTCTTTGTCACAGCTTATGCAAGTCTTGTCCTTGTCCTCGCTACTCCATCTTCTTTCGCAACGCTATGAATGGGCAATTCCTATCGACATATTGATCTCACTGCCATTTAAGAGCCAGAACATCATAGATCTAAGGCAACTCGTAGATCCGAGATCCTCCAAGAAGGACTTCACCATTCTCCGCCGCAACTTGTGCGGTCCTTGTCCTCATCGCCCTGTTGCCTTTCATGACGCCATGAACGACAATTCATATCGACAAATAGACCTAACTGTCATTCAAGAGCTAGAACATGATAGATCTAAGGCAACTTGTAGATCTGAATCCTCCAAGAAGGACATCACCATTCTCTGCCCCAACTTGAGTGAGTCTTCATCCTCGTCACCCCATCATCTTTCGTGACACAGTTTCCTTGCAAAACCATGGCAAACTATATTACCATGTGAGTAGTGAAGGATTAACGAGGAAAAACTCTCTTACTAATCAGCGAATTTTTTTAATGCATCTTAAGGGGCATGTTAAGGGACACATTTGAACCACTAATTCAGACATTAAGAATTCTCATGATGTTGAGTTTTTGAATGTTTCATGGTAGTAATCATTGCGTTGGACTGTTTGGATGTATGAATTGAGATTAAAATCATTTTGATGAAAGACTTGTGATAAAAACTTAAAACCATAACAATTGCAATTAATCTTTTAATTCAAGAGTTTAATTTTAATATATTGTTGGTGTAAATATTTTTATATTATTAGTTAGTTAGAAATAATCATATATATTTTAAAAAAATTATTATAAAAATAATAACTTTTAATTATATAATAATTTATGATTAAATAGTACTACTAGCTTCGTATACTATTAATATATTTCAATCAAATTTCGTGATCACTCAAAATAAATCAATTCAGTTTTAGTAAAAATAAATTTGTTGGAATTGAAACTTTTTTGAAAAATCATGACAAACTAACGTGAGAGGACTCTTACTTTTTCCAAAACTATGGTTGCATCGTAGAATTTGGTGAGGTGTGGGATGCATCGGATGTAAATTCTAAGCAAAAGTGACAGGTTGCCCCGGACCACAAGGTCTAATAATTAATAATCGCGTGTTGTCGTCTTTGTGGTTATTGCACATGGGCCGGTATTGACATGCGTGGGGTGGTGTCACTCATATGTCAAATACAAGTCAATACAACTTCACTGCACAACTTGAAGATGCAGCCATCTCAGCCTCATTATTACTAGGATTTGGTTGCTCCAAACCAGCAGATAGATTGCCATAATATGCAGTTTCTTTCTGGCCATCTGCATTTGCATACATTTGTTACTTTCCCAATTAATCTTATCTTTTTTTTTATTCGAATTTATGTCTATGGGCTACCTTTCCCTTTAGGTTTTACAGAATATAGTAATTCAGTGAAAGTGTTAAGACATGGGTTTAAAAATAACCAAATGATGTTTTCAATTGTTTTTGACAAATGATTTTTTTTAAAGATAAATATTAGTTGTTAATTTATTAATTTTCATTAGTGAGAGATTCAAACTTATATTTATTCATTTTTCTTTCCTTTCTTTATCATTAAATTAATATTATATCTCTTGTTTTGATAAATGATATTTTCAATTATTAAAACTTAAAAGTAGAATTATGAAAATCGATCCGATGATTGATTTAGTGAAGACATTGAATCAATGGTTAGAAGTTTAATCAATAAATCACTTATTGACTTGATTGACCTAGTATATATATTAAAAATTTCAAAAATATATATAATATACCAATCATAATAGTCAATTCATATTTTTATTTCAAATTTAAATTTATTGTCCTAATCAAACTATAAAATATTATATAACCATTTATTGATATAAATTATTACTATTTTGTTGGATGTTATCATTAAATTATTAAGAAAACTTTTATTTTTTAGGACTAAATACAAAAATTATCGAATAATCATAAATAATTATATTGAAGACGTATAAAATACATAAATATTAAATCATATCATGAATAATACAATAATAATTAATTATTATATATTATTATTAAGATAAAAAATATTATAATAATATATTATATGTTATTCAATAATTATTTATTAATAATTTAACATAATATAAAAACGGAAAAAAAAAACTCAATCAAGATCAAATAGGATCACCTCAGTCGAATCCGATCGAGTCAATTCAGAGCAAATCGGATCAAATACATTTTCAATTTTTTTTCCTTAATCGGACCTCCTAGGACAGCACACCATATCTAACCTGAGTGATCCAATTTTTATAACTATTCTAAAGAGTATAACTTCATATTATGTAAATACTAGTTCCAGATTGATTAATACCTCGATTGAAAGCTGTTATTATTCAACTCCATTGCAAACACTAAAGTTTTTATTTGATAGAAATATATATTATACAAGTTTTTAAAAATTAATATGATTCTACATTAAAAATATTGAAAAAAGAATCATAATTAATTTGGTAATGGAAAATTTAAAGTTAAAATTGAAAGGAAAAAAACCCGACATCTGTTATTCTCTAAAAAGAATAAAATAGAAGATAACTCTCATTTAAATAAATATACTCTAGTTTAAGAATTAAAGATAATTAATCATAACATAAAAATAAGTTGTAATTTTTCTGATGTTGTAACAAATTACATTTGATATTATTATTCTTTTTCTTCTTTTTACTCTAAACGCACATCCCTCAGTTTATACGAACGTGTCTATAGTAACTTTTGTCTTATACTAGTTGTAAAATAGACATTCTGTGGAGTGCCTTATGTCTTAAGTATCATTTTTTTAGTTAGATATAATTGTCATATTGAAAATTTATTAGATAATATGAATGATTTTTAAAAGTAGTTGAAAAATAAATTAAGAATAATAAATATATATATATATATCAAATAAAATAATTATCTTTATTAATAGTTACATATAACTAATTCAGAAGTAGTTTTTACCAAAATACAGTTATTTGATAAAATAACTTATTTTTATTAAACTTTGGAAGTAATTTATTAAACTTTTTTTGCCTTTTTTTCTTCTAAAAAATGAAGCGAGTCAAAAGTTCTTAAAAAATAACTAACTTGTTTATAAGAATAAATAATGAAATGAATGAGCTTTTAGAAGTTGACTGGCACACTACCCTTTCTAGTTGGGTCAAGTATAACTTTGATGGCGCTGAGGTAATCTGAGTCACGCAACTTGGGGTATGATTTTTTGGGACATCAATGGAACCATTTTAGGTTTTTTATTTGGGCAGATAAATATATTAATAACAAAAGAATATGAGACAAGGTGTATAAGGCTTTTTTACTATTTGGGAGTATTTTTTTTATTATTATCATTTGGAGATAAATTTTAAATAAATTATCAAAAAAGAGTAAATTTTAAAATGCGTTAGAACTTCTGAGTATGAAATCACAATTTCTGTCACGACTTATATTTTTTTAATTTTCATAAACTGAAATAAAAAAATATGACACTATTTCAACTTAATTTTTTTAAAATATATGACTTTAAAATTGTAATCATTTATTTTTACTTTTTTAAATAAAAGTCATAATATTTTTTACTATTTCAGTTGAATTTTTCAATTTTAGAAAAATTAAAATATAACTTCAAAGTCGTAAATATTTTATGACTTTGAGGTTGTCATTTTTTTTATAAAAAAATTAAACAAATTTTTTTTTAAAAATTGTAAATAATTTTTTAATTTAATTTTTAACATATCAAATAAGAAAATACTTGGTTAATTAATTAAGAAAATTAAAAAAATAAGAAAAACTAATTTGATATATTATAAGGTGATATTAATAATAAATATTTTTTATTTAATATATTTTTTAATTTCTTATATCATTTTATTTAATATTTTCTTAGTTTTTGATATATTTAATTTTAATATATTATTTTATTTAATATATTTTCTCTATTTATTTGATAATTAAATTAAAATTATTTACAATTTTAAAAAAATTTAAAAAAAATTATCAATTTAAAATAACAAATTTTATTAATTTTTTATAAAAATTAAAATACTACTTAAAAGTCGTAATGTTTTTATGACTTGAAGTCGTGAAGTTATTTTTTTAAATATAAAATATTTGATAATTTTTTTAAAAACTTTAAAATTGTAAATTTTCTTATAATTTATTTATTTGATAAAACAATATTAAAAATACATTAAATAAAACAATATTAAAGATGTAAAAAATATTTTTTATTAATATTAACTTATAATATATTAAATAATATTTAATTATTTTTTATTTTTTAATTAATTTTTAATATATCGAATAAGAAAATATTTGTTAATTTATTAAGAAAATCAAAAATAAAAAATATTATTTGATATATTACAAGTTAATAAAATAAAAAATATTTTTAATTTTTATAAATTTTATATGATTTTATTTAATATTTTTTAATTTTAGGTATATATAATTTTTAAGATATTATTTTATTTAATATATTTTTTATATTTATTTATTAAATAA
>PYAF01003792.1:222768-234152 GCA_007407185.1 Glycine tomentella
ATAAATGATTAAACTTTAAAGTCGTATATTTTAAAAAATGAAACTAAAGTCTTAAAATTTTTCGACTTCAGTTAAAACATAAAAATCTTTATGACTTTGAAATTGTATATTTAATTTGTTTTTAAAAAAAATTGAAAAAATTTAAGTGAAGTCATAAAAAATATTATGACTTCAGTTAAAAAAATAAAATAAAATGGTTACAACTTTAAAGTCATATACTTAAAAAAATGAAGATGAAGTCAAAATCTTTTACTACTTCAGTAAAAAAAATTTGAAAAATATAAATCGTAACAATAGTTACGACTTCTAACTCAGAAATTGTAATACATGTTATGACTTATCTACTTTTGATAATTTATTTAAAATCTACTCCCAAATGATAATAATAATAAAAAATACCTCTAAATGTTAAAAAAACCAATGTATCATGTTCATGGAATTTACAAAAAATCAATAGCTCCCATAGTGGTCGAGAGTACCAATAGCATGCCAAAGCAATAACCATCTATTATAGTCTATTAGTAAGCATTTCCCTCTTGATGGTTACATTATATTTAGTGTTGTCACATAAATATTAGTAACCACTTTAAATCACTGATCCATCTAATACACCTGTCTACAACACATAATATTCCTCCTCACTTCTATGAACAAGAACTCCCCCCACATTCCCTCATACCACATGTAGATAGCCTCGAATCGCTGCCCCTACAAACACTTCCTTTTCACCAACAACAATTTCCTTCACTCGCACTCTACGTGATGAAGTACTCAGCCTTCAGACAACAACACTTATCATTCTTGTCCTGCTATAATCATGTTATCCTCCAATCACTTAGATAGTCCCCTCTTCAGGAATTCCAATGGGTTTGAGGTCCATTCGAACATAGAAGTATATTTCATGTTCATATTGGTTGATAGCCATAGCCATGACCTGGTAACTGCTGAGTCCCAGACCCCTTCTATATCCACCTGCATGTCTTCAAAAACCACTTTATTTTGGTGGTTCCAGAGACTCCAAACAATTGAGAACCAAAGGGCTCTACCTCTCTGTTGTGTCTCGCCACATAAATCCACGACAAAATTGTTGAAAGTGCTCATTTGGATGGCAATGTTGCATCGATTGAATACCAATCCACGTGAGACTTCTATACCAAATAGCTTTTGTAACAGGACAACCAAACAACATGTGTTCTATTTTTTCCTCTTCTCCAAGACACATCGGGCAAGATAAATCATCATTTGGTAAATCAACCCCTCTGTTACGCAAGTTGCACTAGGTTGGAATTTTGTCATCGATTACCCTCCATGCCAGAAATAAAACAAATGATGGACCTAATGTTTGCCACAAGATCTTGAAAATGGGATTAGGATCTTCCACCTCAGTAGAGCTCTTCAGGATCCTATACGCACTCTTCACCAAAAATTTCTGGAATCACACACAGGCCAAACAAATAAGTCTTTGCCATGTTGGTTCAGCGCCACCGAGTTCAAGTATGAAAAAATGTCTCCAACATAGGTTTCTCTCATTCAAACCACTCCCTCTTCCAAGACATCTCCCACCTTCAAATCCTATTATCCCATCTCCCACACTTTCTATTCCTCCCACTTTTATTTTCTAAATTATAGAATATTCTAGGATATCTCTCCACCATTGCTTGGTTATCAATCCATTTATGATGCTAGAGACTCACACCCTTTACATCTCTTACCTTCCAAGATGTGTTGCATTTGAACGCCCCTCATCTATACCCCCACTAGACTTGAGCATGTCCTTCCACCAAATTGATGATTTTGTGTTCTGTGAAAGAGTAGACAAAACCTCAAGGTCCCCATATTTTGCTTTACAGACTTTAACCCACAGACTATCCTTGCACACCACCATTCTCTATCTCCATTTGGCCAACAAAGCATCATTAAATTCCTTAATGCTTATAAACCCCAACCCACCCTCTTCTTTTAGTTTACAAATAGAATCCCAACTTATCCAAGCTATTTTCCCTACCTCCTCACAAAACACTCTTTGTAATCTCACCACCTTCTCCCTCACCTTTTTAGGCATCTTAAAAAAGGATAGGAAAAATAAGGATAATGCAGACATGACAGACTTAATGAGACACAACCTTCCTCCAAAAGATAGTTGTCTATGCTAGTAAGTTGCCACATGTCTTCCTTCCTAGGGTTAGCTCTTATAGGGATACCCAAATATGTAAAAGGCAATCCCATAGATCTATAATTTAAGAGAGAAGCATACCTTCCAATAAGTCCTTCCTCCACTACAATACCTCCAAGCTTACTTTTTATGAAAATTAACTTTAAATCCAGAAACAAGTTCAAACCATCTAAGAATACCCTTTATGCAAAAATATTCTCCAAGGATGATTCCAAAAAGAATAGAGTGTCATTAGCAAATTGTAGTATTGATACCACAACTCCCTCCTTTCCCACTTTGACTCCTAACACTCTATTACCCTCTATAGCCTTGTGCATGATGAACTTAGAAGTTGGACTGCCATTCACCAACACAGATACAAAAGTTGGTTAAACACCCCTGATCCACATAATCCACCTGTCACTAAAATCCATCCTCCTCATTATGTAAAATAAGAATGACCAATTCACCGAGTCATACACTTTCTCGAAATCAACCTTAAAAATAAGGCATATTTTTCCTTGTTTTCACCTTGTCAACGACCTCATTTGCTATAAGGACTCCATTTAGCACATTCCTACCCCCCATGAAAGCACATCGTTGTTCATTAATGATCTTTCCGATGACTTTCTAGCCTTATAGCCAACATTTTCGCAATCACCTTATAAATGTATCCTATGAGTGATATGGGTTTGCACTCTCCCAACTCCTGGGGGTTATTCCTCTTCGGGATAAGAGTAATGAAAGATGAATTTGCCCCTTTTGATAGTTTTCCAAAAGTATGGAATTCCACCACTAATTTGACAAAATCATCCTTCAAGGCATTCCAAAATTGTGTAATGAAGTTGAAATTATACCTATCTAGTTTTGGGCTCTTCCCTCCATCATAATCCCACACTGCCTCCTTTACCTCCAACTCATCAAAAGACGCGTCCAACAAGGTAACATCTTTTGATTCTAAAGAATTGAAATGCACCCCATCCAAAGTTGGTCTATCCAAATCTTCTTCTAAAAATCTTGATTGGAAAAACTCCTTTACTTCCTCCTTCACTAGTAGGATCATCTTCCCACCTTCCTCCAATAGATAGGCTCTTCATTGCATTTACCCTTCTTCTTCCTCTAACTAAAGAATGGAAGAACCTAGAGTTTTGGTCCTCTTATTTTAGCCATCTAGATATAGATTATTGGTGTAGAAGCGAGTCAAGTCTAGTGTTAATTGTCCAATATTCCTCCAAAAGCTTTTTCCTCTATTGTATTTCCTCATCACTTAGCACGTCGACTTCATCCTTCACATCCAAAACATTCATCTTATCAATGATCTCTTTACTTTTGACATGTAAATTCCCAAAGCACTCCCTTATTCCAAGTCTTTAGCTCTCCCTTCAATCTTTTTCAACTTCTCTTTACGCACAAACACCACTCTTCCATATACCTACAGTTTCCCAAACGCTTCTTCTACAAAGGAATGAAATTTGGGATCATCTTAGGTTGTTTCACTCAATACATTGACAGTCATTATCCTCATTTTTTTTTGCTAAACTCTCTACTGTGTTGCTTGCTATTAAAATAATGTTTTCTAAGGGTTGGGAGAAGTTTTGGTTTGAATGCAATTCAAAGTTGGTGGTTGATACTTTGAAGCTCTCTATAGATGAAGGTATGAATAACTTAAGCTAGCATGACAAAAAAAATCCAATTCAAAGACTCACATTTTTAGAGAGGGTAACTCATGTGAAAACAAATTGACTAATTTGGTGTACAACAAAAATCATTTTTTTGATGGTACATTGTTCCTCATTTTTGTTTGGAGGAATTTTTTAGAGATATATTAGGTCTCCCTAACTATAGTTTAGGTTAGATCTTTGCTCATGGGTTTTGGTATGGTCTCTCCATTCTTTCTTTTTATATTTTCTTATTTTTCCTGTATAATCTTGGTGTGCTGCAGATAATTGGTAAGGTTTGAGGTGCCAACATAGTTGGGATCTTCCTCCCCTATTGTGATGCCTTTGCACACCTTTTCAAAAAAGAGAATGAGCTTTTAGAAAAAGCAAGTCCATTCTCACTAGAGTCAACCTAGGGATAAGGATTGTGTAAGGTCTTGGGTTTAAATCTCATTTTTTCCATTGCATTCACACAAAAACAAAAGATATAAGCTAATCCAACTAGTTTTGGTGAAACTAGCTAGTGTAATTTTTTTTCCTAACAACCTCATTTTGAATCTTGTCATTCCTATGTGCATATGTTTGAATCTTGTCATTCCTGTTGGATCAAGCCGAGAATCTAGAAGGGATGGTTGAATATATTCTTTAAAAATCTTTACAAATGTGTTCTTAACATCGATTAAAAACACCCTTTTAAATCAATCAAAGTTTCTCTAAAAGATCTTTAGAAAACAGGAACCATTATGATGGCCTTAAAATCAATTCCACTCCTAAGATGATTACAAAACTCGGAGTTATAGAGAATGAGAGAATCACACAAGAGTTTATATTAGTTCAATCCAATCCGGACCTACATCCAGTTGTTCTAAGTCCTTGTAGAACTTCCACTATATAGAAAACATAAGTACAAACACTATGGACACACAATTCTCTAATAGAAATCAAATCTTTCTCTTGAACCCTACAAGAAAAAATCTAGAATTGAAACCATGTCAATTCTCTAACATCTCTGGTAACCCTAACCAAAGATAAATAATTGAATACACCTTAAATGTGTAAATCTTTAATCTTCAATATTCCTTCACAAGTTGATCAATTCATCATGATTGTAAAATGAGTGATTCTTTGATCAACATTGATCTTCAGACCAATTGTAGTGTTATTCTTTTAGAAGGCTCTCTTGAAATGTTTTTCTCAAAATTTGAACAAATCAAGAGTCTTTTCAAAAGAAAACACATATTGGTATGTATAAATTTTGACAGTTAAAACAGATCTAATCGGTTATAAAATCAAGTGATCAATTAATTAGTCAAAATTTCCTTTGCTCTGCATTTCCAGAAACTGGTTAATCAATTATCAAAAAGGGTAATCGATTAATTCGTTTCAGTCTGAGAATATATGTTCCTTTTGTGCTGATTGGATAATCGATTATCATGTGTGGTAATCGATTATAAAATCACACATAGAGTTTCTCTTTGTTTCCAGGAACTGGGTAATTAATTATCAATTAGGAAAATCTATTATTCTAAGTTGCAAATCCTTTCTTCTTTTGCAATTGGTTGGGCACTCGATTACCAATTGAGGCAATCGACTAATTTGATGTTGCTAGCCAAATTTCAAGTAGAAGTAAGTTCTTAGGAAACTTATGTTGGATACAAGGGAAGCTGATCAAGGATGATGACGAGCTGATCAGGAATGATGAAGAGCTGATCAAGGATAATGAAGAAGCTTTTGGATTTTAGCCTTTTACATGGCATTCAATTAAAGACATTTGTAATTTGTTAAAATTGTTTAAGGGTATAATCTGAGATTCTTGCATTGCATAAATCATAATCATAATCATGCATACATGTTTTAAGAAAAGGTTGAATGATTACATGATGCATGTGTAATGATTCTCTCATGACTTTGTTTTTGAAAAAGCAAATATGTTTGCTTTAATCGATTACTCTGTTTCTGTAATCAATTGCATAAGCAAAGGATATTTCAGAAAAGTCATATAGAACACTTTAATCGTTTACGAGCCAAGTGTAATCGATTACATAGTTCATTTCATACATTAAGCATGTCTGCTTTAATCAATTACATCTTAGATTAATCGATTACATTGTTCATCAAAGTTTTCCAGAACTGCTTAAGAACATTTTAATTGATTACTTGGCATATTAATCGACTACATAAAGTGAAATAATTGATTACATACTCGTATTAATTAATTACATGCAGTTAATTCTATTTTCTATTTAAAACTGTTGGGTCTGAAACTTTAAGAATTAATTTTTCGAATTTGCGAAATACCCAAGTCTCCCAAAGCTTTCAATAGTCTCTGATAAGCAATTTCTCAGTGAAATACAAAGTTTTTTTTTGTGCGCAAAGGAAATCTTTCTACATTGTGAAAGAAAAGATGAGCAAAGGGTTTGCATAAAGATTTCAAGAGAAAAAAATATTTAAGAAGATTTCAATCAACCTGTAGTGCCTGGTATTGTGCATTCATTCATTGCATCCATTGTGGATCTCAGGTGGTATCTCTTGAACTCTTTTGAGTTGTAATCTGTTTTAGAATTGTTTGTAGACTAAGATCAAAAGGGTGTTCTTTAAAGCTTTAACTAGAGTAGGGTTCTCTAGGTGAAAGTTTGGAGAAGTGTTCTCCGAATCTTGTGGTTAGGAATCTAATAGGATTTTAGGTTTCTTGTTCTTTATCTAGTGTGGATAAAAATTATCACTTGTAATGAGGAGAATAATTTGATTAGTAGAGCTCTAATCTTATTTGATTAGAAGAACTGGATGTAGCTTCTCTTGAGAAGTGAACCAGTATATGTTTTTGTGTTGATCTCTCTATCTCTTCTTGTTATCTTAATCTCTTGACAATTGTGATATCTTTCTTAATCAACAAGTGCAAATTCTTGTCATAGATTCCTTCGACTAAGTGGTTGGGTTGAATTGAAGTTTCATTGATTTTACAAAGTGATAAAGATCCTTCAACTCTGATTTTGTAAAAGTTTTAAAAGGTCAAGTTTATACCAATTCACCCCCCCTTTTGGTATTTAGGTGTATTCATATTGTTTTCAACTTAGAGAATAAGAATACTTTATCTACTTCATGTTTGATTAATGACTAAGCATGAGAAAAAAAAAACTAAGACTATATCACACACATGTCTAGTAAGAAACATTCAATACAAATGCCTCATCTATTAAACATGTTAGGGATTGCAAAATTATCAAACCAAAACTAAAACTAATGACTTCGAGCTTTGATCTAACAGTGCCTACACTAAAACTATCTAAAAACTACCCTAATTATGTGCACAACTCATCTGAAATATTCTCCCTTTTCATTGCTCGCTCTCCCTCATTGAGTCAGATCAAATTCTTGATGTTATATAGGTAATAAAATTCATTGACCTCTATCTTTTGTGATGTTCTATATAGATATCACACTCCAAATTTTGAATTTAACAATCAATTGAAGGATTTGCAAGAAGTATTTAATCATATACAATATTTTTTTAGTAAAAATGTCATATAAAGAACAATTAATTAAGGTTTGAAAGAAAAGATAACATCTTACGTGATATGATTAAGTAACAAAAAGATCATAGTTGGAACAACAATGTTCCATAACTTCATTTGAATTAATATGCAATGTTGATGATGGGAATTTTAACAAATATGATAAGATTTTAGAATATATACATGTGATTGCAAAAAAGAAAGAAATAATAAAGAAGAAATGAGTTCATATTTTTTTTTCTATTTAAACCACATATATCCTTCACTAGAAACAATTTATTCAAGTCGAGTAAGACCACTATGGACAACAATGTTCTCCCTCCAAGTATTTAGTACCCATTATGGGCAACAAAACTCTTACTATAAGTATTTAACATAACTACAAAACCTAGAGCTCAAACCTGAAATCTCTAGTTAAATTAGAATAATCTTATGTCAATGGATCCATTTCTTGGTGGTAAATGAATTCAAATAATTCTAAATGAGTAGTACATTGTACTTTTATGGATAGAGTTTGAAATAAAAAACAATTGCATTGATAAATAATAGAAATTGATGGTTATTAATTAATTACTCAACATTTATGTATCAGTTGTTAATTAATAGCTTATCAAACAATTTTTAATGTAATTTGATATCATTGAATTTTGTCTAAATAAACTTTTTTGTTTCTTTAAAAATTTATTGAATATCAATATATAATGCCTTAAATATTTTATCATTTGTCGTCAATTGGACGAGATAACTATCTTTAAATAAAATTAGAACTTATAAATTTTTTAATCAAATAACTTTTAACTTAAAATGATCTTTTTAAAAAAAAGATGAAAGTTGACAAACAATTTTTAATTTTTAGCTTTAATTTAAAATATTTTTAAAGCTAGGAAAGAAACTCATGCCAAATATATTCTTATATAATGTTATTTTTTCCCTATCAAAATATTACTTCATGTCTAGGCATAACAACGGGGCAAGGTCGGGGGCGAGTATTGCATTCCCCATCTCCGCCCCTGACTCAAAAATCGCTCCCCGACCTTGCCCCCAATCGCTGTCGGATTTTAAAACACATCCCTGTCCCCGCCCTGCTGGGGTCAGGTTTTCCCCGTCTCGTCCTCACTATTTGATTAAAATTAAAAAAAATAATATAACTTTTTTTATTTAAAAGATCGAACGTAAAAGACTAATTACATAACAGAAAATAATAATAACAAACTCACATTTAAAATATAGGATCATAATTTAAAAATTACAAAACAAAATCAATCAATTCAATTTAAAAAATTACAAAATTATATATCTTTTTTTTAATATTATTTATTACGGGACGAGGGCAGAGATGGGTGCATAGCGTGTATCAGTAATATCATTTCTGCCCCTGCATCCGCTTTGGACTATAGGAGAAAATCCAAACTTAAACCCGATAAATTTGATTTTTTTTTCCATTAAAATTAAGACAGATTCGAACAAATACCCATAAATTCGAATCCCGCTGCGTTGCCTATTCATGTCGTGTTTGAGCCAGTATATTGTTGACTTATCATTCTCTACTTTTATCCTCACTTTGTAGAATTGTTGATCTACCCTTATGCTTAGAATTTCTTTAACACCTTTTTTCGCTCTCTCTCTATATATAAAATCTCAGCAGCTCTCTCTCAATCCCATCAAATTCTTTATAAAATACAATCATCAAAATTATAATCTAAATCCATTTACATTATCTAATTTTATTTAATAAAGGCATTTTATATGAGAAAAAGATTATAAATTTAGTATTCTAATTTCTAAGATGATAAATATAAAAAATATAATCAAAATATCTTTGGTATACTGTTTCATTTCTGGTTGAGCTCTTTAGCCACTTCCTATTTTATCCGTTACCTCTACATTTTCACGCGCTACATTAGAAAAAACAAATCTAAATTACACTAACCTTACAAATATTGGAAGTAAATTCATCTAAACTCTACTTTTTTTTTCTCTTCTCTTTTTTTTTTTTTTTTGAGTTATCTAAACTCTCCTTAAACTCAGAAATATATATATATATATATATATATATATATAATCATTTAAAAAATGTTCCCTTGTTGGCTCAATCAACTGAAGAAAAACTGTAAGTCCTTTGCCAAATTAGGACAACTCAGGTTGAATCCCAAAGGAAACTTCCCAGCTACCTTCATTCCATTTTAAGCCCGTAGCTCAAATCGTACACAAGTTTCATTACAATTACAATTCAAGTGTTCAATCACTGGTAATTCCTATCTATCCTCTTCTTCAACATTCTCATTCCAATCTCCCATTACTCAACATTCATATTTCAAGTTCATTAAAATCCTCTGGAGTGGAAACTACTTAGAAGTTCGTACTTATTTTATTTTTATCGGTGAGAATGAAAGACTCTAATATAATACAACACTCAGCCACATTGTTTTCCCAATAGATAGATCCCCTTTCTCCGTATTCTACTTATAAGATAATAATTGAAATTTATTGTATAAAAATTAGAAACTTAATATTTATGGAAATTAAAAATAAAATGAAAATCAAACCAAATTTGACGCATCGGGCTCACGGTGACTCAGTTGCGAGTCACCATCTCCGGTTTTGGTGGTGGTGGCAGCGACTCCGATGGTAGCACGACAAATCGGGCAATTGGAGTGGTTGCTGAGCCACAAGTCAATGCAAGAAGCGTGGAACGAGTGTTTGCACGCGCTCAGCTGCCGGACTTCTTCGCCGTTGGCGAACACCGACAAACACACCGGGCACTCGCCGCCGATTTCCTTCGCGTGCGCCTCCTTCCGGTACTTCACTTCGGTGTCGGCGACGGCGGCGATTTCGATTTCCTGGTGGTGGGACACCTCCGACGCGACGGAGGGCTCGCCGTAAGAGGGCTCCCGGCGGCGGTGGCGCGACGGGCAGCCGAAGGCGAAGATGAAAGTGTAAATTAGGGCCGGGATGGTGACGACGGCGAGGAGCGCGAGGAGGAATTCGAGAGGGGAGAGATCGACGGAGCTGGGAGGTCCGGCGAACGGCGGCGGCGGCGGGAAGGGGAGGAAGGTAATCGGTAAGACGGAGTTTGGAGCTCCGTCGAAGGGCGGCGGCGGCGGAAAGGGGATGACGTTTATTTGACCGGCGGGGCGCGGCGGCGGAGCAGCGAGGACGGTGGGTGAGTTTTGCATTCTGACAGAGAAAGAGAGTGAAGGGATAATAATTATTAATAATATTAATATTAATAATGTCATATGTGTGTGGTTTTGTTTGGGAACATTTTTCAATTTTTGAATTTTTTTTTTCTGGGCTTGTGTTTTTTTGGTTGGTTTTATTTATTTACTGGGGGAAAAGGTGGTTGAAATGGTTGTTAGGAGGAGAATGGGAAGGATTGCAAGGGGGGAAGGGTTCTGCTGTGAATTCTTGGAAGCAATAATTGGTTTGGGTAAGTGAGAGTGATGAGGATTGGAATGGAGAAATTTTTGGTTGAATAATATCAGGACAAATAAGTCATAGCTGGACCCTTTTGTTGTTACACACCCTGGTTACTTCGTTTCTCTGTTTTTCCTTTTTTTTTTTTTATTGAGCTAGTTTTTTTTTTTATTTATTTCTCACTATTTTAATTTTCTCAGCAGAAAAGTATGTTTGGTTGTAAAAAAACAAAAGTTAAAGAAATGAAGAAAAAGAAAGTGGTTTCTTCATTCACAAAAAAAATAAGGATGGAAAGAAAAATGTGGTGAATCTCACACTATGATTATTTTCTTTTCAATTTGGAAAGAAAGGATGAGAATATGTGAATTTTAATTAAAATAAAAAATACCTTGAGTTGTAAAATATTATTAATTTTGATTTATTTATTTTATTTAATTAGTAAATTTTTTTTTAAAATATTTTTATTCTTTTAATTTACGTTTGAATTAAAAAATAGATATATAATTTCTCTAAATTTTTCTCGCTCAATTACTTGAAAATTTTGCACTCAAACTTCTTTATTTTTATTATTTAAAGATATAGATATTGATAATAATTAATTTAATTATTAATAATTTTAAATTAGAATATATATATATATATATA